>NW_020869094.1:54282-106274 GCF_003789085.1 Penaeus vannamei | reverse complement strand
TGACAAGCGGTTATCAACACTGAAATAAAGATTGCATGAGATTATATGAATAAGAGATAAAGAAGAACGATGAAGAATAATATCAAGTATGAAAACTGTATTCGTAATAAGTAAAACATCAAATCCATTCCCTCGCAGTCATCATTTTTATATTTGTCGTTGATATAAAGATCATTATTATTTGTCACTTACATAAGAATGACAGTTACCTTCACCAACATCATGATCATTACTGCAAGGAAATAGATTACAGTTATCATTATCATCATCACGGTAATGTTAACATGTTCATATTATTATTATTGTTAATGTTATCATTGATGTTAATCTTTCTCGGTACTGTTATTGTTGTTCCTTTTATTATCAGAATTAATTTCATGATTACCACGGCAGATGATTGCCCGATGCTGCATCTGTGTCTGACACGGAACATAGTTATAGTTTCTCTGATTTGCACAGTTTTCGCACCAATTTTGCCTTACGGACAGTGATGCAAGAAGTTGAAGGTGGAATTCAGTTTAAGAAAACGAAAATAATAATAATCCAGTGAACAGGGAAGCTAGTAATATCCACGATTCGACCAAACAGAAAATGGGAAAAGAGAGCAAATGAATGAATAATGGATGAAGGGAAGGAAACAAACGGGGAAAGAGAGAGCGTGAAGAACGAATGAGAAGGAATATTTGTGAATAAAAGAGAAAGAAAACGCAGGAATGGGAATGGATGAAGGACTAGATGAATGATTAAAATAATGGAGGTAAAAAAAGTAGATAAAGAAAAGAAAAAGAAAGAAAGAAAAAAAAAAAAAACATATAGAAGCTTGCTTAAGAGGAAGCTCAAGACGTCGAAGGAGTGGAGCGCTTCTGTGACGTCATCAAGGCGTCTCGCGCTTTACACGAAACTTGATTAATGTGAGGCGGCGACACGTACAAGGCGGGTGTCGTTAAAACTAATCTTCTTAATTTCAATTATTCCTTCATTTCATCATATGGTGCCATAGTCTAGATATCTCACCAAAAATAAGGATTTCCTTTCTGTGGCGATTGAAATCAGTTGTTAATTCTCGAATACGTTTACATTACTTCCTGTTCTGTTTTGAGCACGGTTAAAGCGTTCTTCGTTCATAGTTAATATTTCACTAAGGCATCTACTGATGTATTAATTCGTAAAGAAAATACGTATTTTCAACACGCGTACGACATGCGTCAGAAGCGCAATACGAATTTAACGCTATAAATTCACCAGCAGTTTACAGCCGAGACAGTAGCTTACCTAACAAGAGCAACGACGGTCCTTCTACACGTATATCTCTTGAGAAAAGAAATCGCTAAAGCCTTTTCCCAATCTTTATCTCCTAATCAATATGGAGTGGAATTACTTGGACCATGGCGATGATAATAGCCAGAGCGCTGGAATTCGCCATTCGACACAAGTTTTGAGAAAACAGTGATGAGAGACCTATGTTCACAGGCGACGGTTACGTCAAGATTTGTCCTTTTACGGTAGTGGTCAAGAAGCAAAAAGAGATGTTCGGAGGAGAAATAATGAACAAAGATCCATATTCGGATGAACTCCGACCAAGATATTCTCTTTGAAAAGGAACAGGATACACAGAATATGTTCACAGATTACTGTGAAGAAACGAACGTGGTTAGAAGTCTCATGAAACTCATGCAACTGGAGGCGTTCATGCTATACTGGAACACACGTCTACAGTGAGTAACCGAGATAACATCGACATGTCCTACGACGACCATCAGTGTCACTACCTCATCAGCTCGGCTGGTGGTGGCGCCTATGTCACTGTCAATGATGGCCAACGCTTGACTCAGGATGGTGTCACCTCGGCTGGGAACGAAGGAATCGTGAACAGTGTGCCTACGAGAAGTAACAAGAAAGGATGTACGCACGAAGGTTGGGTAACTGCCCTGACGAAAACCAACGAATCCGCAATGCCTCCAGAGCGCATATGAACAGAGTGAAGAAGGCGAATGAGATGAAGCAAATGGAAGGACACAGCGAAGGTGCGACGGCAGATTGCCTTCCTCAAGCAGATGAAGGAGAGGCAGGAGGCGACCAACGAGTGGCTGGAATACGAACTGCATCTACGGAGTGCAAACAATAATTCTCTAAATAGACCTACATCTTTTTCACTATATTGTGCATAAATTACCTGTGAATCATCAAAATTAACCTCCATACATCATTATATATTTAACATCATTGTACATTATTTATTACATGTACCGAATTAGAAACTGATTATGTGTGTGCATATACATTTACGTCGTGTGTGGTGTGTGTGTGATGTATGTAAATGCTGTGAACAGATTTATTCTAAAAACTGTAATAAACATATAAAAGTTTCCTTTAATTTCTCTAACCGTCAATAACATACAAAAGGTTATTGATTATCTTACTCTGATTTACAACAATGCTGAATCTATGTCCATGAGAAATTCGCTTTCAAAATGAGGCGTTACCATCCACATTTTGATCAACTCCAAAAGATGAAACGAATATCAATTTTCTGGATTCGTTTTTGGAATTACAAGACTAATAAAATAGTAACAGTGATAATTAAAAAATGAACAATGAAGATAATGGTTATATCACGTGTTGATGATAACAGCATCACAAAGAAGGGACTAACAACAGCAGTACTCATCACGATTGTGATATCGATATCTTAAATATGAAATCAGTTTGTAAAGATAATAATACTATTCTTGAATCATGATAGAAATGACAAGCGGTTATCAACAATGAAATAAAGATTGCATGAGATTATATGAATAAGAGATAAAGAAGAACGATGAAGAATAATATCAAGTATGAAAACTGTATTCGTAATAAGTAAACATCAGATCCATTCCCTCGCAGTCAATCACCTTTTATATTTGTCGTTGATATAAAGATCATTATTATTGTTGTCACTACTACCATAAGAATGACAGTTACCTTCACCAACATCATGATCATTACTGCAAGGAATAGATTTCCGTTTATTATCATCATCACGGTAATGTTAACATGTTCATATTATTTTTGTTAATGTTATAATTGATGTTATCTTTCTCAACTGTTATTGCTGTTCCTTTTATTATCAGAATTATTTCCATGATTACCACGGCAGATGATTGCCCGATGCTGCATCTGTGTCTGACACGGAACATAGTTATAGTTTCTCTGATTTGCACAGTTTTCGCACCAATTTTGCCTTACAGACAGTGATGCAAGAAGTTGAAGGTGGAATTCAGTTTAAGAAACGAAAATAATAATAATCCAGCAGTGAACAGGGAAGCTGATAAATCACGATACGACCAACAGAAAATGGGAAGAGAAAGTGGATGAATAATTAATGAATGAAGGAAGCAGAAACGGGGAAAGAAGAGGTGAAGAACGAAGGCGAGAGAATATTTGTGAATGAAAGTGAAAAGAAAACGCAGGAATGGGAATGGATGAATGACTAGATGAGAGAATGATCAAAATAATGGCAAAGGCAAAGACAGAAGAAAAAAAAGACTACTAAAAGAATATATATTATATATTATGTATATATATATATTATATATATATATTATATATGCATACATACATACATATTGTCAAAAGCTTGCGAGAGGAAGCTCAAGACGGGTCGAAGGAGATGGAGCGCTTCTGTGACGTCATCAAGGCGCTCGCGCTTTTCATGAAACTTGATTTAATGCGAGTCGGGCGACACGTACTAGGCGGGTGGTCGTCAAAACTAATATTCACAATTTCAATTATTCCTTCATTTCTCATATTGGTGGCCATAGTCTAGATATCTACCAAAAATAAGGATGTTTCTCCTTTCTGTGATCGAATACGTTTACATTACTTCCCTCTCTGTATTTCAGCACGGTTAAAGACGTTCTTCGTTCTAGTATAGAATTTCACTAAGGCATCCATTGATACGTAATAATTCGTAAAGAAATACGTATTTTCAACACGCGTACGACATGCGACAGAAGCGCAATACGAATTTAACGCTTCATCCTTCTATACTTATATCTCTTAAGAAAAGAAATCGTCAAAGCCTGTTCCCAATCTTTATCTCCTAATCAACATGGAGTGGAATTACTTGACCATGGCGATGATAATAGCCAGAGCGCTGGAATTCGCCATTCGACACAAGTTTTTTGAGAAATACAGTGATGAGAAACCTATGTTCACAGGCGACGACTACGGCCAAGATTTGTCCTTTTACGGTAAGTGGTCAAGAAGCACAAAAAGACGTTCGAAAGAGAAATAAGTGAAGAAAGATCCATGTTTGGGTTGACCTTGACCAAGATATTCTCTTTGAAAAGGAACAGATACACATATGTTCACAGATTTACAGTGAAGAAACGAACGTAGTTACAAGTCTTCATGAAACTCATGCAACTGGAGGATGCTATAGACTGGATCACGACGTCTACAGTGAGTAACCGAGATAACATCGACATGTCCTACGACGACCATCAGTGTCACTACCTCATCAGCTCGGCTGGTGGTGGCGCCTATGTCACTGTCAATGATGGCCAACGCTGACTCAGGATGGTGTCACCTCGGCTGGGAACGAAGGAATCGTGAACAGTGTGCCTACAAGAAGTAAAAGCAAGGAAAGGATGTACGCACGAAGGTTGGGTAACTGCCCTGACGAAAACCACGAATCCGCAATGCCTCCAGAGCGCATATGAACAGAGTGAAGAAGGCGAATGAGATGAAGCAAATGGAAGCGGACACAACGAAAGAGCGACGTCAGATTGCCTTTCTCAAGCAGATGAAGGAGAGGCAGGAGGCGACCAACGAGTGGCTGGAATACGAACTGCATCTACGGAGTGAAAGCCAATAATTCTCAGAACATCTACATCTTTTTCACTCTACTATGCATAAATATGTCCGAAGAATCCTCAAAATTACCCTCCATACATAATTATATATGTAACTTCATTGTGCATTTATTTATTACATATGCTTAATTATATACATATAAAAGTGTGTGTGTCTGTGAGAGCGAATCTGTTTACACGCATTATATATGTGTGTGTGTGTGCATATACACTTATAACAAACGTGTGTGTGCTGGAATGTGTAAGTGCTGTGAAGATTTATTCTAAAAATTGTAATAAACATACAAAAGTCTTCTTTAATTTTCTAGCCGTCATTAACATGTAAAAAGTGTTATCTAATATTTTTTACCACGATTTTTACTACAATGATGAATCAATGTCAATAAAGATTCGCTTTCAAAATGTGGCGTTACCATCCAAATTTTGATTAACTCCAAAAGATGAAACGAATATCAATTTTCTCGATTCGCTTTGGGAATTACAAACTATAAAACTAGGGACATTGAAATAATAATGAAAGAATGAACAGTGATAATAATGGTTATAACAAGTGTTAATGATAATAGCATCAGAAAGAAGGGTACTGTCGTACTGAAAAACGAATCGACATGAAAAACAATGAACGCTAAGAGATTGTGGGACCCCTGCAGCGGAGTGCCTTGGGGGGGGGGGGGGGTTAGATACCACCTAGACACGAGGGGAGACGGATCGCAGATTTACTGTGCGATGGACTCTAAGCTTATCTTTTGGTAAGGGCTTGTACATTATTAGTGATTCTCGTGACTCTGCGAACCGACGACTGTAGTGTCTCGGCGAGCAGGTGCGATATCTCATTGCGTTTAGTTTACTGACTTACATATATTTGATTTGAATATTGTTCGTAAATCAGAATAATTTAACTGTTATATAATTCATTTTATTATTATGTGAATGGTTTATAATTTCTCTCTTCTCTAACGAAGAGGGAGTGGCGGCAGTGCAATCAGACAGGGAAACATGAAATGAGAGAATTTCAAGTAGACTCTTATAGCTAAATTATACTTTTATTTCTAAATTAATAAGCAATTTAGAGCGTAGCTATACGGTAGTGGCGGCAGCTGTGATTTTCCGGTTGCTTGTGCTTGGTCTTCCTACTGTTTTTAAGGGATTGGGATGTATATCAGTATTATGCATTTTATTGTATAATATAATCTCCATTCTTTTACAGGTAAAGATTTTAAAATCTCGTTGGTGTTTGATCTGTCGCAGTTGTGAGATTATAATACATACATTTAAATTTTCTTTATTATATGATCTACGTACATATATTTTTTCACGATTTTGTTATATATTTTATATTTGCAAAGCTAATCTCATTTGTTTCACCGTTTTAACATTATTTCCGTGTTTCTTCACACATCAGCATTATCTCAGGGTCGGGTATACGAGGGAGGCTTGTGGGGTTGCAGGTGGGGCGACGGGTGACGGCGACGAGTGACGAAGCGAGACGGGCGCGCGACGGTGACGAGCGAGACGGGCGCGCGGACGGGTGACGAGCGAGCGGGCGCGCGGGACGGGTGACGAGCGAGACGGTGACGAGGAGACGGGCGCGCGGACGGGTGACGAGCGAGACGGCGGCGCGGGAACGGGTGACGAGCGAGACGGGTCGAGCGAGACGGGTGACGAGCGAGACGGGACGGGTGACGAGCGACGGGTGACGAGCGAGACGGGCGCGCGGACGGGTGACGAGCGAGAGACGGGCGCGCGGACGGGTGACGAGCGAGACGGGCGCGCGGGACGGCGAGACGTGACGAGCGAGACGACAGTGACGAGCGGACGGGCGCGCGGGACGGGTGACGAGCGAGACAGGTGACGAGTGAGACGGGCGCGCGAGACGGGTGACGACGAGACGGGTGACGAGCGAGACGGGCGCGCTGGACGAGTGAGAGCGACGAGGGCGCGCGAGGACGGGTGACGAGCGAGAACGGGTGACGAAGCGAGACGGGCGCGCGGGGACGGGGGACGACGAGACGGGTGACGAGCGAGACGGGCGCGCGGAGCGAGTGACGAGCGAGACGGGGGACGGCTGACGGCGCGGCGGACGACGGACGAGACGGCGCGCGGGCGAGTGACGAGCGAGACGCGACGAACGAGCGAGACGGGCGCGCGGACGAGCGAGACGGGTGAGCGCGAGACGGGTGCGCGGGACGGGTGACGCGAGACGGGCGTGCGGGACGGTGACGAGCGCGAGAGCGGGCGCGCGGGACGGGCGCGGGCGCGCGGGGGTGACGAGCGAGACGAGCGACGATGACGAGCGAGACGGGCGCGGACGAGTGACGAGCGAGACGGGTGACGAGCGAGACGGGCGCGCGGTGACGACGGACGGGTGACGAGCGAGACGGGCGCGCGGACGGGTGACGAGCGAGACGAGCGAGACGGGCGCGCGGACGGGTGACGAGCGAGACGGGTGACGAGCGAGACGGGCGCGCGGACAAGGTGACGAGCGAGACGGCGCGCGGGACGGGTGACGAGCGAAACGGGTGACGAGGAGACGGGCGCGCGGGGACGAGTGACGAGCGAGACGGCCGCGCGGGACGGGTGACGAGCGAGACGGGTGACGACGGGCGAGACGCGGACGGGTGACGAGCGAGACGGGCGCGCGGGACGAGTGACGAGCGAGACGGGCGCGCGGGACGGGTGACGAGCGAGACGGCGCGCGGGACGGGTGACGAGCGAGAGGGTGACAGCGAGACGGGCGCGTGGGACGGGTGACAAGCGAGACGGGTGACGAGCGAGACGGCGACGAGTGACGAACGAGACGGGTGACGAGCGAGACGGGCGCGCGGGACGGTGTGACGAGCGAGACGGGCGCGTGGGACGGGTGACGAGCGAGACGGGCGGCGCGGACGGGTGACGAGCGAGACGGGTGACGAGTGAGACGGGTGACGAGCGAGACGGGCGCGCGGGACGGGTGACGAGCGAGACGGGCGCGGAGGACGGGGTGACGAGCGAGCGGGTGACGAGCGAGGACGGCGCGCGGGACGAGCGACGAACGAGACGGGCGCGCGGCGGACGAGACGGGGGTGGCGAGCGACGACGCGGTGGACGGGTGACGAGCGGAGACGGGCGCGTGGGACGGGTGACGAGTCAGACGGCGCGCGCGGGACGGTGCGACGCCGGACGGGTTGACGAGCGAGACGGCGCGGCGGGACGGGTGACGAGCCGAGACGGGCGCGCGGGACGGGTGACGAGCGATGACGGGCGCGCGGGACGAGTGAAGCGAGACGGGCGCGCGGGACGATGACGAGCGTGACGCGAGACGGGCAGTGACGAGCGACGGGCGCGCGGGACGGTGACGAGCGAGACGCGAGGACGGGCGTGGCGGAGACGGGTGACGAGCGAGACGGGCGCGCGGGACGGGTGACGAGCGAAACGGGCGCGCGGACGGGTGACGAGCGAGACGGGCGCGCGGAACGGTGACGAGCGAGACGGTGACGAGCGAGACGGGCGCGCGTGACGGGTGACGAGCGAGACGGGTGACGAGCGAGAACGGGCGCCGGGACGAGTGACGAGCGAGACGGTGACGAGTGAGACGGTGCGCGCGGACGGGTGACGAGCGAGACGGGCGAGAGACGGGCGCGCGCGACGAGTGACGCGCGCGGGACGGGTGACGAGCGAGACGGGCGCGCGGGACGGGTGACGAGCGAGACGGGCGGGCTGCGGGACGGTGATGAGCGAGACGGGTGACGAGCGGACGGACGCGCGGGACGGTGTGTGACGAGCGAGAGCGGGCGCGCGGGACGAGGGAGGCGCGCGGGACGAGCGGACGCGCGCGGAACGACGAGCGAGACGGGCGCGCGGGACGGGTGACGAGCGCGGGCAGCGCGGACGGCGATGACGCAGCGTCAGTGACGCGTGTAGCGATCCAGTCAGCAGAGGAATCACACTGGGTTAAGCTACACGTGCAATACAAAACAAAATTATATATAATACTAATAAAATAAGAATGAATTAAAGGAACTTAGGTAGTGAATATTTCTCGTGAAGGAACCGCAGCTCACTGGGTATATAAAAAGCTAAAACGAAAAAAAAAAAAAACGAGAAATAAATAAATAAATAAAATAAAAATGGTGTCTACCAAAAGAATAAAAAGGGTATTCCGATTAACAAGAGAGCGAGCTTAACCATCATCTCCCACAACCACAACTGAGAATAACCTACACATCACAACACTGAGGACTCCCACGTTATCACAACGACTCCCCACGCCATCAACGCTGAAAAGGACTCCTCACAGCATCACGACAACGCAGAAAGTCACTCCCCACAGCATCATATAACGCAGAAAAAGATTCCTTCGGTAATAATTACTCAAGAGCAACAGATGGGAGGATCTAGAGGTGGGACTTGACCCAGGTCGCCTCTAGGTTCCCAATACCAGGACAGTTTTTTCAGCAGCATCTCCAAATCGTGAGGCGAGATCATCATCGGATTTCGTACAGCAAGATTCAGAATCACTTATGCAGTTTGACATCCTTCCTATCATTGCAGTAACCCTCTTGTAGCCCGGAGGGACTGGGCTTAGCTGAATCACCAGTTTCGTATGCATGAGATCTGGAAAGCTCAGGTGTCTGATTACTGAAGGGCATATCTTGGGGTACAGAATCATCAGGATCAGTCTCCACAGGGAACTCAAGCTCATATGGGGATAATAATGCTTGATCTTGTTAATATGGGCTGTGGTAATCCCGTTTGTTTCCAACAAACGAAGTTCAAGTGGAACAGGAGTAAGCACCACGGAAGCGACAGTGGAACCAGTGTTGGCAAATGGAGCTAGAGTATAACGGCCTTCGAGATATGACCTCCTTTCAGCACGGGGTGGTATGTTCGAGCGGGACTGCACTGGAGGAGGAAGTTCGTAGTCCTGGCTAGCGGAAAGACTACCAGGTGAATTTCAGGCTGGCCCTTGTAACTGAAAACCAGGTCGCTGCATGGCAGTGGGTGGAGTCTGCTGCTGGTGACTTCTTTCTAGTGTGCTTACGCAGAGCCGTCTGTTCTTCTCGAATCCGCCTATTCTCTCCCTTAACGTCTGCAAGCTCGCCCATGATCCGCTCCCGTGTGATGTTCTAGTTAGCTTCCATTGCTAACTCGCTCAGATGCTGGCGACTAGGGGAGGTTTCACGAGGTGTTAGCGCTGGGCCATTCCTTATTTCTAGTCCTCACCATTACGATTACAAGCTCCCTAGCAGTGTAAAGCATAGGCAAACATGGTTCCTTATCGCTCACTGTTTCACCTTGGTTTAACAAATGCTGCATACGAGGAACCGAATCAATGCTGCGCACGAGGAACTGAACCAATGCTGTGTTCGAGGAACCGAACCAATGCTGGGTACGAGGAACCGAATCAATGCTGCGCACGAGGAACTGAACCAATGCTGTGTATAAGGAACCAAACCAATTCTGCATATGAGGAACTGAACCAAATCTGCGTACGAGGAACCGAACAATGCTGTGTCGAGGGACCGACCAATGCTGCATCGAGCAACTGAACCAATGCTGCGTACGAAGGAACCGACAAATGCTGTGTACGAGGAACGAATCATGCTGCGCAGAGGAACTCAATGCAACTGAACAATGCTGCAACGAGCTGGCATACGAGGAACTGAACCAATGCTGCATACGAGGAACTGAACCAATGCTGCGTTGAGGAACTGAACCAATACTGCGTTCGAGAACTGAACCAGCTGCATACGAGGAACTGAACCAATACTGCGTTCGATGTGAACAATATGCCGAAATCATATGCTACGAGGAACTGAACCAATACTGCGTTCGAGGAACTGAACCAATGCTTCGTTCGAGGAACCGAACCAATGCTGCATACGAGGAACCGAACCAATACTGCGTTCGAGGAACTGAACCAATGCTGCGTTCGAGGAACCGAACAATACTGCGTTCGAGGAACCGAACCCAATGCTGCGTTCGAGCGAATGAACCAATACTGCGTTCGAGGAACGAAACCAATACTGCCTACGAGGAACTGAACCAATACCAATGCTCGTTCGAGGAACTGAACCATGCTGGGATACGAGGAACGAACCAATACTACCGCGTTCGAGGAAACTGACCAATGCTGCGTTCGAGGAACCGAACCAATACTGCGTTCGAGGAACCGAACCAATGCTGCGTTCGAGGAACTGAACCAATGCTGCGTTCGAGGAAACTGGGAACCAATGCTGCCTACGAGGAACCGAACCAATGCTGTGTTCGAGAAACTGAAACAATGCATACGAGGAACTGAACCAATGCTGCGTTCGAGGAACTGAACCAATGCTGCTTTCGAGGAACTGAACCAATGCTGCTTTCGAAGAACTGAACCAATGCTGCGCACGAGGCCACAAACCAATGCTGTGCACGAGGCCGCAAACCAATGCTGCGCATGAGGCCACAAACCAATGCTGCGCACGAAGCCACAAACCAATGCTGCGCACGGGGTTCATAAACCAATGCTACACACGAGCCACAGACCAATGCTTGCGCACAGAGGCCACAAACCAATGTTGCGCACGAGGCCACAAACCAATGCTGCGTAGGAGACCATAAACCAATGTTACAACACGAGGCCACAAACCAATGCTGCATATAGGCCCAATGAGGCGTTCGAGGAACTGAACCAATACTGCCTATGAGGAACTGAAACATGCTGCTTCGAGGACTGACCAATGCTTGTTTGAGGAACTGAACCAATACTGCGTTCGAGGGAACCAAACCAAATGCTGCGTTCGAGGAATGAACAATACTGTGTACAAGGAACCGAACCAATACTGCGTACGAAGAACCGAACCAATACTGCGTACGAGGAATTGAACCATTGCTGTGTTCGAGGAACTGAACCAATACTGCGTTCGAGGAACTGAACCAATGCTGTGTTCGAGGAACTGAACCAATACTGCGTACGAGGAACCGAACAATGCTGCGTACGAAGAACGAACAATAACTTGCGTTCGAAGGAATAGAACCATTGCTGTGTTCGAGGAACTGAAATACTGCTTATGAGGAACTGAACATGCTTGTGTCGAGGAACCGAACCAATATACTGCGTACTAGACGAACCAATACTGCGTTCGAGGAATTGAATCATTGCTGTGTGTTCGAGGAACTGAACGCACTCTGCATACGTTAAGAACCGAAAATACTGCGTTCGAGGAAACTGAACCAATGCTGTGTTCGAGGAACTGAACCATACTGCGTACGCTGAACGAACAAATACTGCGTTTCGAGGAATTGAACCATGCTGTGTTCGAGGAATGAACCAATGCTTGTTTCGAGGAACTGAACATGCTGTGTTCGGAACTGAACCAATACTGCCTATGAGAACTGAAACAATGCTGCGTCCGAGGAACTGAACCAATACTGCGTACGAAGAACCAATACTACTGCGTTCGAGGAACTGAAACATGCTGCGTTCGAGGAACTGAACCAATGCTGTGTTCGAGAACCGAACCAATACTGCGTTCGAGGATTGAAGCGCTTGCTGTGTTTCGATAGGAACTGAAACCAATACTGGCCTACGAGGAACCGACAATGTGCGTTGAGAACCGAACAATACTGCGTTCGAGGAATTGAAAAACCATACTGCGTTCGAGGAATTGAAACCAATGCTGCGTTGAGGACCGTACTGCGTCGAGGAACCGAACCAATGCTGCGTTCGAGGAACGAACCAATGCTGCGTTCGAGGAATGAACAATACTGCCTACGAGAACCGAAGCAATAGCTGCGTTCGAGGATTGAACCAATGCTGCCTACGAGGAACCGAACCAATGCGTTCTTGACCGTTCGAGGAACCGAACAATGCTGCGTTCGAGAACCGAACCAATATGCGTTCGCCGAACCAATACTGCGTTCGAGACTGACGAAACTGACCAATACTGCGTCGAGGAACCGAACCAATATGCGTTCGAGGAATCGCGAACCAATGCGTTCGAGAACTGAACCAATGCTGCGTCGAGGAACCGAACCAATACTGCAATTACTGCGTTCGAGGAACGAACCAATACTGCGTTCGGGAACCGAACCAATACTGCGTTCGATAATTGAACCAACTGAACCAATACTGCGTTCGAGGAACCGAACCAATACTGCGTTCGAGGAACCGAACCAATACTGCGTTCGAGGAACCGAACCAATACCGAGAACTGAACCAATGCTGCGTTCGAGGAACCGAACCAATACTTGCGTTCGAGGAATTAACCAATACGCGTACGACGCGAATGCTGCGTTCGAGGAACTGACAATGACTGCGTTGAGAACCGAACCAATACTTGCGTTCGAGGAATTGAACCAATACTGCGTTCGAGGAACGGAACCAATGCTGCGTTCGAGGAACTGAACCAATACTGCGTTCGAGGAACCGAACCAATACTGCGTTCGAGGAATTGAACCAATACTGCGTTCGAGGAATTGAACCAATGCTGCGTTCGAGGAACCGAACCAATACTGCGTACGACCGAACAATACTGCGTTCGAGGAATTGAACCAATGCTACGTTCGAGGAACTGAACCAATGCTGCGTTCGAGGAACCGAACCAATACTGCGTTCGAGGAACTGAACCAATGCTACGTTCGAGGAACTGAACCAATGCTGCGTTCGAGGAAACCCGAACCAATACTGCGTTCGAGGAACCGAACCAATACTTACGCGTTCGAGGAATTGAACCAGTGCTGCGTTCGAGGAACCGAACCATACTGCGACGAGGAACGAACAATACTGCGTTCGAGGAATTGAACCAATACTGCGTTCGAGGAATTGAACCAATACTGCGTTCGAGGAATTGAACCAATGCTACGTTCGAGGAACTGAACCAATGCTGCGTTCGAGGAACCGAACCAATACTGCGTTCGAGGAACCGAACCAATGCTACGTTCGAGGAACTGAACCAATACTGCGTTCGAGGAACTGAACCAATACTGCGTTCGAGGAACCGAACCAATACTGCGTACGAAGAACCGAACCAATACTGCGTTCGAGGAACCGAACCAATGCTACGTTCGAGGAACTGAACCAATGCTGCGTTCGAGGAACCGAACCAATACTGCGTTTCGAGGAACCGAATACTGCGTTCGAGGAATTGAACGCGTTCGAGGAACTGAACCAATGCTGCGTTCGAGGAACTGAACCAATGCTGCGTTCGAGGAACCGAACCAATACTGCGTTCGAGGAATTGAACCAATGCTGCGTTCGAGGAATTGAACAATGCTAGCGTTCGAGGAACTGAACAATGCTGCGTTCGAGGAACTGAACCAATACTGCGTTCGAGGAACTGAACCAATGCTGCGTTCGAGGAACCGAACAATGCTGCGTTCGAGGGAACCGAAACCAATACTGCGTTCGAGGAACTGAAACCAATGCTGCGTTCGAGGAACTGAAAATGCTGCGTTCGAGGAAATGAAAATGCTGCGTTCGAGGAACCGAACCAATACTGCGTTCGAGGAACTGAACCAATGCTGCGTTCGAGGAACGAACCAATGCTGCGTTGAGGAATTGAACCAATGCTGCGTTCGACCGAATACTGCGTTCGAGGAACGAACCAATGCTGCGTTCGAGGAACTGAACTGCTGCGTTCGAGGAATTGACCAATGCTGCGTTCGAGGAACCGAACCAATACTGCGTACGAGGAAACCGAATGCTGCGTTCGAGGATGAACCAATGCTGCGTTCGAGAACGGAACCAATACTGCGTTCGAGGAATGAACCAATGCTGCGTTCGAGGAACCCAATGCAGGATGAACCAATGCTGTTCGACTTGCTAAGTGCTGCGTTCGAGGAACTGAACCAATCGTTCGAGGAATGAACCAATGCTTGAGGAAACTGAACCAATGCTGCGTTCGAGGAACCGAACCAATACTGCGTTCGAGAACTGAACCAATGCTGCGTTCGAGGAACCAATGAGGACAATTGCTTCGAGGAACCGAACCGAGGAATTGAACCAATGCTGCGTTCGAGAATTGAACCAATGCTGCGTTCGAGGAACCGAACCAATACTGCGTTCGAGGAACCGCGAACCAATGCTTGCGTTCGAGGAACCGCAACCAATGCTGAGGAACCGTCGAGGAACTGAACCAATACTGCGTTCGAGGAATTGAACCAATGCTGCGTTCGAGGAACCGAACCAATACTGCGTTCGAGAACCGAACGAGGAATTGACCAATACTGCGTTCGAGAATTGAACCAATGCTGCGTTCGAGGAACCGAACAATATGCGTACGAGGAACCGAACCAATGCTGCGTTCGAGAACCGAACCAATACTGCGTACGAGGAAACCAATGTGCGTTCGAGGACCGAACCAATGCTGCGTTCGAGGAACTGAACCAATACTGCCTACGAGGAACCGAACCAATACTGCGTTCGAGGATCTGAACCAATGCTGCCTACGAGGAACCGAACCAATGCTACGTTCGAGGAACTGAACCAATGCTGCGTTCGAGGAACCGAACCAATGCTGCGTTCGAGGAACTGAACCAATGCTGCGTTCGAGGAAACGAACCAATGCTGCGTTCGAGGAACCGAACCAATGCTGCGTTCGAGGAACTGAACCAATGCTGCGCACGAGTCCACAAACCAATGCTGCGCATGAGGCCACAAACCAATGCTGTGCACGAGGCCACAAACCAATACTGTGCACGAGGCCGCAAACCAATGCTGCGCATGAGGCCACAAACCAATGCTGCGCACGAGGCCACAAACCAATGCTGCGAACGAGGCCACAAACCAATGCTGCGAACGAGGCCACAAACCAATGCTGCGAACGAGGCCACAAACCAATGCTGCGAACGAACAAACCAATGCTGCGAACGAGGCCACAAACCAATGCTGCGAGGCCACAAACAATGCTGCGACGAGCGTGCTGCGAGAGGCACAAACCACTGCTGCGAACGAGGCCACAACCAATGCTGCGAACGAGGCACAACCAATGCTGCGAACGAGGCCACAAACCAATGCTGCGCATGAGGCCACAAACCAATGCTGCGCACGATGCCACAAACTAATGTTGCGCACGAGGCCACAAACCAATGCTGCGAACGAGGCCACAAACCAATGCTGCGCACGAGGCCACAAACCAATGCTGCGCACGAGGCCACAAACCAATGCTGCTGCGCTGCGCACGAGGCCACAAACCAATGCTGCGCAGAGGCCACACAAACCGCTGCGCACGAGGCCACAAACTAATGTTGCGCACGAGGCCACAAACCAATGCTGCTAATGCTGCACAGGCACAACCAATTGCTGCGCACGAGGCCAAACCATGCTGCGCACGAGGCCACAATGCAGGCCACAACCAATGCTGCGCACGAGGCCACAAACAAAGGCCACAAACCAATGGCGCACGACCACAAACCAATGCTGCGCACGAGGCCACAAACCAATGCTGCACGCAAGTTGCGCACGAGGCCACAAACCAATGCTGCACGAGGCCAAACC
This sequence comes from Penaeus vannamei, assembly GCF_003789085.1. Lineage (NCBI taxonomy): Eukaryota > Metazoa > Arthropoda > Malacostraca > Decapoda > Penaeidae > Penaeus > Penaeus vannamei. The sequence goes on along the minus strand of NW_020869094.1, from coordinate 89,960 downwards.
ATGCTGCTGCTGCGCACGAGGCACAAACAATGCACGAGGCCACCAACCAAACCAATGCTGCGCATGAGGCACAAACCAATGCTGCGCACGAGGCCCAAACCAATGCTGCGACGAGGCCACAAACCAATGCTGCGCACGAGGCCAAACCAATGCTGCGCACGAGGCCACAAACCAATGCTGCGCACGAGGCCACAAACCAATGCTGCGCATGAGGCCACAAACCAATGCTGCACGAGGCCAACCAATGTTGCGCACGAGGCCAAACCAATGCTGCACCACAACCAATGCTGCGCATGAGGCCAAAATGCTGCGACGAGGCACAAACCATGCTGCGCACTAGGCCAGACCAATGCTGCGCTCGAGGCCACCATGCTGCGCACGAGGCCCAAACCAATGCTGCGCACGAGGCCACAACCAATGCTGCGCCACTAGGCCACAATGCTCGAGACCACAGGCCAATGCTGCGCACGAGGCCACAAACCAATGCTGCGCACGAGGCCACAGACCAATGCTGCGCACGAGGCCACAAAATGCTGCTTACGAGGCACAAAATGCTTCTTAAGCTTCCCCCAAACACCCTTGCCTAAAACGGGTTAGGCTAAAAGCAAAACGAGAATAAAAATACAACTAAATGAACTAAAATGAAATGGATAAGGGCAGAAAAAAATATCTATAAAATGAGCATAAAATTGCAATGAAGTGATTAAAAACGGACGTGAGGGCTCCGTCAACTGTAGAAGCATACGTTGGCAACACAAAAAACAGGAATAATTTGTAAAATAATCAGTACAGACTAAGAAAACTGGGCGTGACAGGTCCGAGGGCTGTGGGAATGAGTTTTACCCATATACCTGTGAATCCAAGTAACAATAGAATGAATAAAAAAAAATAAAATAAAAATAAACTGCGAATAAAAGGGTTAAAACTGAGACATAAAATCTGATATTCATCTCCCACGAGCTGATCCCATAAGTTGGCCACCATGAAACACATGTAGCGATCCAGTCGGCCGAGGAATCACACTGGGTTAAGCTGCACGTGCAATAAAAACAAAATTATTTAATAATAATAATAAAAAATAATAAATAAAAGGAACTTTACTAATATTAGGTAGTGAATATTTCTCGTGAAGGAACTGCAGCTCACTGTTGGTAGCGGTAGCGGGAAGCGAGGAGGGTCCCGACGAGAGAAACAAACCAGCAAACAGAAAGAAGCTTCATTAATTGTATATTAGAACTACGCCCGTGCTGCACTGTGCGGGCCGCAGTTGAGATGTGTAAAAATGTTAAAATGAGGGGTTTATAGATATATCAGTATGTCTTGAATATACTCTTCCGTACCAGTAATTTACCCCGGTCTTTTATATTATTTCACTGGCCTCACCATCCACAAATATCATATAATTCCCTTATTGTACTTATCTTATGAATACCGTGGCTGTAGAGAGAGAGAGAGAGAGAGAGAGAGAGAGAGAAAACTGGACGGAGAATCCCGGGGTGAAAGACAAAAACAAAACGTACTGAGCAGGACCTTTATTGTCCGTCAGCGCCAGAGCCTCACTCACTCTCCGCACTGACCTCTCACCTGGCCGCCGTTTTCTTTGCAGTTCACCTGAGCAGCGGTACTGGCGGTTTAAACAAGCAGAAGGGGCCGTCAAACTGCCCACTGGTCTATTACGTGTTTAAGTGATTTGGATGTATAATTTATATAGATTTGAATTCCGATTCACTACACGCGTACGCGCGTCTGGTTGAGTTTGTTCAGGTGCCTGAGCGTGTGGCTTCCGTGACGTCACGGCGGTGTTCAGGGTGTGGCACGAGGATTTCCCGCGGTGACTCCGTGTCCTCCTGAGAGGGGCGAGTGTTACCATCGGCGCTCTCGGATTTGTTTTTCTTTCCTTTTGCTTTTTCGTGGACAAGGAAGGATTGCAGGGTGGTTTAGCGGCCTTAAATAAAGACCTTGCGACTGTTGTTTTGGGGTGTGCTTCTACCCGCTCTCGTTCTGAGGGAGCTCCAGTATTTAAAGATAAGGGAAGTAATCAAAGATATTCTAGGAAGGTTTTGGCAGGATTCTTTCATTACTGCTGTTGAAGCGAGTCATATCTGCGGCGAATTTGCAAAGATGTTAGCCTCGGGAGCTAGGCGCCAGGATTCGCGCAGAGATAGTAGGGCAACCACGAGTACTCCGGATGATGGGTTGTGCTGTTATTGTAGTAAACCCTGACACTTTAAGAGACTGTCCTTCACAGAGGGACAAGGGGATGTTATGCCTTATAATTTCATTAGTACCAAAAGAAAACGGAGTTCATTGTTTTGCTTTCGTGGGAATTTTACAGCGATGGCGAGAAAATCACTGAACTACACCTGTGATCGTTTGACAGTAGTTTTGGGCTTTTCGCTATTCACATTCATTCATTCATTCGTTGTACTTGTGTTTATTTATCAATATTTATTTCATCTGGTTTAATCAGCTAGTTGATGCGGCACACGGAACATGCTTTTAGTTTATATTAATTAAATTGCAGTAGGATAAGGATAATCCGAGATGCTAAAATATGCTTAGTAAAGATCATTTATTATATATAACACATTAAAAGAAATGTATGGCAAACAAATACAAATAAAACTAATTCAACATAACACAATGCTTGCGAGGAACAACAGAATAAATAGGTGAATAGAGGAAGTTTTCCAGGTGTCCACTCGTCACAGAGTCCAGGCCAATTCTGGCCTGTCATTCCACAGAGCACGTAACAATGATGCAGTCTCTTCTTGATTTTCACTTAAATAACATTATTTGTTTTCTTAAATGAAATAGACCGTAATGGCAATTTCGAAAGCCGTATACATATTTCTTATGTATAAGAATGGTTAATAAACCATCCACCACCACCTGTCAAGGAAAACGGGAATCCTGCCGTCTTAGTTAAATTACTCAATTGTCACAGGGGTGTCATGGGATCCATCTCCTCCTTATCAGACAAAAAAAAAAAAAAAAAAAAAAAAAAAAAAAAAAAAAAAAAAAAAGAGAACATGTAGGGTTCCTGGAGGGGAGTTCTTGAACGAACTATTCGAGACTGTTTGTAAACAATTGGGAATTGATAAGAGGGCAATAACTTCATATCACCCTACCTTTAATGGGCAGGTAGATAGGGTAAATGGGATCCTGACAAAGATTTTGAGAACAATGGTCGTTGATAATCCAGAGAGTTAGAGTTCAATGTTGCCAATAGCCACTCTGGCTTACAGCACTGCTTATCAGCGTATAATCAGGGAGTCTCCATTTTTGCTCTAAAGCACAGGGGTCCACAGTGGCCTTATGTTATAGTTGCTGAGGAAGTTAAGCCCTGGTATAATCTGGATGATTATGCTCAGGAGCTACGAGCAGTAGGATACAAGGATAGGATACAAGATGTCAGCATTACATCGAGGAAATTCGAAGGAGGCCGGCAGACAGGCCTGGGGCAAGACCCCCTCCTATTGCGGTGAGAGATAGGATATATATTAAGACTATAATTAAGCCTGGATTGAATAAGAAAGTGCAGCCACTGTATACTGGCCCCAATCGAGTTGTTGAAAAGATCAGTGAGGTGATGGTGAAAGTTCAAAGGTTAACCGATAAGAAGGTGTCAAAAGTTCATGTTGACAGGATAAAGAAGGAAGCATGCCTTCGGCCGGGGCAGGCTCACAACATAGATAGGGCGTATCCTGTACATGAGGATATAATGGAAGATGAGGAGATGGATGACACAATGGCTCAAAGTCAGTGGGAAAGCAAGGAGCTCTGACTGCTCTCGAAGAATACTCGGGGAAGGAAGAAGGATAAATGTGGGAGGGAAGGTACCTGCTTTTATGAAGAAATTAAAGGTTGTAGGAGAGGTGGGTGGTTTTAGCTAACATAATGTCGGCTGCAAACCAGAGGGACGTGTGTATTCGGAGATCGAGCAGGGAGTCTGTGTTTCAATTGTATCTGGTGTAGGGCAATTACCCTATATAAGAATTACTTTTAAAAGTGCCACAAGGGTTCTAGGTTGGTTGGACTGGCATAAAGTTGGTTTGGAACCAGGGGGAAGCCTTGCTGCAAGGAGGATTTAGCAGGGATAGGTTCTGCAATTCTGCAGGAGTCCAGGACGTGAGGGCAGTGACCTCCGGACAGAGGGCTTCTGTGGGATTGCAGAAGATACATTATGTGGGAAAGAATTTAGATAGGGAAGTATAAAGACTGTTTTACAAGAGACAATAGACCATTCAGGACAGACTGACTTTGGTAAGTTTTTTTTTCATGAACTATTCATGACAAACTTTTTTTTTATACTGAGTTTCGCTTATGCCACCCGGTGTTGATGTTATTCTTTTGTATATGTTATATCAAATTAGTGTTATATTATAAGTATATCAATAAATAAATTGGACAACGTTAGTTGTACATGGTCATATCATCTAGGAGACGGAACAAAGAAAGGGTTTGGAAGGTTTCTTGGGATGACAAAGACAGATCTGGGCACACTTTTATGGTGGGAATACCAGTGATGGGGATGTAGCAAACTTAGTCAAGGGGTTTGTTGCAAATAAATTAGCGAACTGACCAGCAACATGCACGACTAGCGTCCACAGAAGCGACAGCAAACCAGGCCTATTATATGAGTGAGGTTCCTTATTCCTGATTGATAGTTTCCTGGGAGAGGTAGAGATATTGGAATCAGCCCAAAAGAGAATGGAGGATTCTTTAAAGATTTTGAAAGTAGCTTGGAGACACTGGGTGTGGGGGAAACAGAACGGCTATTTTTACTGTCTCACCCTTTGAAATTGTAGGGAAAAGGTACCTAAGATTAAAGAAGTTAAGGATTGGTTATGGCAGGACTAAGAGAGGCTATAGCAGAGAAATTGTCAAATGACCTCATGTCAGCTAATACCCAACTAATTCTTCATACCATTGCCATGGAACATTACCATTTCATTTTCCCCTAAAGAAAATAATTTGCACCTGTTGTACGATGTCATGCAGTTGGAGGTTCGGCCGACGGGTCAAGTGGACACACTGATGGTGTATCTGGCCCTCCCTTTGCCAGGGATACACCTGGATATGTTCAGAGTCCCGAGTTTTACGCGACCGATTCCCAACTCGCATGTCTATGTATTCTACCTCGTTTCTGTTTGTTTCCGAATCCAGGGATCTGTTTATCGAGTTCGAGGGACTGGACTCCTACCGAATGGCGTTGCTGGACTTGTGTGTAGGCCCACTTCAGTAGGCACTGCACCGCCGAGGCCATGTGAGGACGTGCTTCAGTGCAGTTTTCTTCGGCGACCTCCAGAAAATAGAACATACGACAAGGTGGTCCTAAACGACTTCCTGCTGGTCATGGTGCGGGATCTGGACCGTTGGCTGTATAGCATACCTCGTCGGTGGAGGTAATTTCCCTCGTCAGGTGGAAGGATTCACTCTCAAGGAGCAGGCCTGGGCCAGGGCCTTCTTGAGAGAAGATGAACGTTAAGAAAATACAGCCGTGGAAGAGTGATTTTTCTGTGAAAGCCTCCCAGTGCGATTCCGATAGGAGTGGGTTGGTTCCATAGTAGCGCCATGCACCACCCAGCGGGGCAGGGGTCAAATTTCATAAGAAAGAAGACGATTGCAGGTTCTTGGCCATAAGGCATGGTCGCCATGGGATTTACAGCTCTTATTGGAGTAATCGGGACGACAACTCTGGAATGATGGGGTACTGAAAACGAATCGACATGAAAAACGAACGCTAATGAGATTGTGGGACCAGCCTACGGCGGAGTGCCTCAAGGGGGGTTAGATACCACCTAGACACGAGGAGAGACGGATCGCGGATTTACTGTGCGCTTGTACATTATCAGTGATTCTCGTGACTCTGCGAACCGTAGTGTGGTGTCTCGGCGAGCAGGTGCGATATCTCACTGTGCATAGTTTACTGACTTACATATATTTGATTTGAATATTTGTTCGTAAATTAGAATAATTTAACTGTGTTTATATAATTCCTTTTATTACCAAGCGAATGGTTAATAAGTTTCTCTCTTCTCTTACAAAGAGGGAGTGGTGGCAGTGCTATCAGACAGCGTAACATGAAATGAGAGAATTTCAAGTAGACTCGTATAGCTAAACCATGCTTTTATTTCTTAATTAGTGATTTACAGCGTAGTTTACAGCTATACGATAGTACTAGTGACAACAGAAATAGCAGCTCATCACGATTATCATATCGATATCTTAAAAATGAAATCAGTTTGTACAAATAATACTATTGTTAAAACTTCATTATAGAAATGACAAGCAGTTATTGACAATACTATAAAAGATTTAATAATGATACAATATGAGTAAAATATATAAAAGAGCAATGAAAGATACAGCAAGTGTAAAAATTGTATTCATAATAATCAAACATTAAAATTAGTCCATCACATTCATTCACCTTTTCATATTTGTCGTTCATATAAAAATCAATATTATTGTCTCCTACTAACATAATAATGGCAATCATCTTCACCAACATCATAATCATTACTACAATTCTATATATTGCCGATATCATTATCACGATCAGCTTCTAATGTTAGCATTATTATTATCATTAATGTTTTTATTGTATTTTAATGATTGCGACGACAGATGCTCCATTTGGGTCTGACCCGGAATGTACTTATAGTTTCTCTGGTTTGCACAGTTTTCGCACCAAATTTGCCTTACGGACAATAATGCAATAAGTTGGAAGTGGAAGTTAGTCACGTTAAGCAAACAAACAAACAAGAATACTAATCCAGCAGTGGACAGGGAAGCTAGTCATGCCCACGATTCGACCACATAGAATATGGGGAGTAAATGGATGAATAAATGAATGAGGGGAAAGAATCAAAAAGAGGATAGGGAGAGCGTGAAGAACGAAAGAGAGAAAGAATATCTGTGAATGAAAGGGAAAGAAAAGGAAGGAATAAGACTAGGTGAATTACTATATGAGAGAGGGAGAACAAATTAATGGACGAGAGAGAGAAATATATAAGTATATATATATATATATATATATATATATATATATATATATATATATATGTATATATATATATATATATATATATATATATATATATATATATATATATATATATATATATATAGAGAGAGAGAGAGAGAGAGAGAGAGAGAGAGAGAGAGAGACGGGTCGAAGATGATGGAGTGCTTCTGTGACGTCATCAAGGCGTCTCGCGTTTTTCATGAAACTTGAATTTATTGCGAGGCGACACTTTGAGGGCGGATGTCGTGGAAGCCTATATTATTAACTTCACTTATTCATTCATCTAATCAAAGTCTATACCTTGAACCAAAAATTGGGAGAAAGAGATTGAGTTTTTTCTTCTTTACATCACTTTTGAAATTCAGCTTTTAACTTCTCGAATACGTTTACGCTTCTTACTGTTCTGCATTTCAGCGCGGTGAAACTAGTGTTGCAAATGTTCATTATTCACACTAAAAAATTTACCGAAGTATCTGCGAAACGAATGATTCATGAAGAAATACGTATTTTCAGCAAGCGTACGACATGCGACAGAAGCGCAATACGAATTTAACGCTATGAATTCACCTGCAGTTGTTAACTTCTCGAATACGTTTACATTACTTCCTCTTCTGTATTTGAGCACGGTTAAAGTCGTTCATAGTATAGATTTCACTAAGGCATCTACCTAGAACGTATAATTCGTAAAGAAATACGTATTTTCAACACGCGTACGACATGCGTCAGAAGCGCAATACGAATTTAACGCTATAAATTCACCAGCAGTTTACAGCCGAGACAGTAGCTTACCTAACAAGAGCAACGACGGTCCTTCTACACGTATATCTCTTGAGAAAAGAAATCGCTAAAGCCTTTTCCCAATCTTTATCTCCTAATCAACATGGAGTGGAATTACTTGGACCATGGCGATGATACTAGCCAGAGCGCTGGAATTCGCCATTCGACACAAGGAGTTTCTGAGAAATACAGTGAGAGACCCATGTTCACAGGCGACGATTACGGTCAAGATTTGTCCTTTTACGGTAGTGGTCAAGAAGCACAAAAAGACGTGTTCGGAAGAGAAATAAGTGAACAAAGATCCATGTTTGGGTTGACCTTCGACCAAGATATTCTCTTTGAAAAGGAACAGGATACACAGAATATGTTCACAGATTACTGTGAAGAAACGAACGTGGTTAGAAGTCTTCATGAAACTCATGCAACTGGAGGCGTTCATGCTATAGACTGGAACACGACGTCTACAGTGAGTAACCGAGATAACATCGACATGTCCTACGACGACCATCAGTGTCACTACCTCATCAGCTCGGCTGGTGGTGGCGCCTATGTCACTGTCAATGATGGCCAACGCTTGACTCAGGATGGTGTCACCTCGGCTGGGAACGAAGGAATCGTGAACAGTGTGCCTACAAGAAGTAAAAGCAAGGAAAGGATGTACGCACGAAGGTTGGGTAACTGCCCTGACGAAAACCAACGAATCCGCAATGCCTCCAGAGCGCATATGAACAGAGTGAAGAAGGCGAATGAGATGAAGCAAATGGAAGCGGACACAGCGAAGGTGCGACGGCAGATTGCCTTCCTCAAGCAGATGAAGGAGAGGCAGGAGGCGACCAACGAGTGGCTGGAATACGAACTGCATCTACGGAGTGCAAACCAATAATTCTCTAAATAGACCTACATCTTTTTTACTATATTGTGCATAAATATGCCCGGTGAATCATCAAAATTAACCTCCATACATCATTATATATTTAACATCATTGTACATTATTTATTACATATGTGTGGGTCTGTGAGAGCGAATGTAGAAACTGATATATGTGTATGCATATACAATATACAAACGTGTGTGTGTGTGTGTGTGTGATTTGGTGTGTGCATGTGTGTGTATGTATGTAAATGCTGTGAACAGATTTATTTTAAAAACTGTAATAAACATATAAAAGTTTCCTTTAATTTCTCTAACCGTCAGTAACATACAAAAGGGTTATTTGATTGATCTTACTCTGATTTACAACAATGCTGAATCTATGTCCATGAGAAATTCGCTTTCAAAATGAGGCGTTACCATCCACATTTTGATCAACTCCAAAAGATGAAACGAATATCAATTTTTGATTCGTTTTTGGAATTGCATGACTAATAAGAATAGTAACAGTGATAATTAAAAGAATGAACAATGAAGATAATGGTTATATCACGTGTTGATGATAACAGCATCACAAAGAAGGGGTACTACTGACAACAGAAACAGTAACTCATCACGATTGTGATATCGATATCTTAAATATGAAATCAGTTTGTAAAGATAATAATACTATTCTTGAATCATGATAGAAATGACAAGCGGTTATCAACACTGAAATAAAGATTGCATGAGATTATATGAATAAGAGATAAAGAAGAACGATGAAGAATAATATCAAGTATGAAAACTGTATTCGTAATAAGTAAACATCAAATCCATTCCCTCGCAGTCATTCATTTTTTATATTTTTCTTTGATATAAAGATCATTATTATTGTTGTCAGTATTATCATAATGACAGTTACCTTCACCAACATCATGATCATTACTGCAAGGAAATAGATTACAGTTATCATTATCATCATCACGGTAATGTTAACATGTTCATATTATTATTATCGTTAATGTTATCATTGATGTTAATCTTTCTCGGTACTGTTATTGTTGTTCCTTTTATTATCAGAATTATTACCATGATTACCACGGCAGATGATTGCCCGATGCTGCATCTGTGTCTGACACGGAACATAGTTATAGTTTCTCTGATTTGCACAGTTTTCGCACCAATTTTGCCTTACGGACAGTGATGCAAGAAGTTGAAGGTGGAATTCAGTTTAAGAAAACGAAAATAATAATAATTCAGCAGTGAACAGGGAAGCTAGTAATATCCACAATTCGACCAAACAGAAAATGGGAAAGAGAGCAAATGAATGAATAAATGGATGAAGGGAAGGAAACAAAACGGGGAAAGAGAGAGCGTGAAGAACGAATGAGAAGGAATATTTGTGAATAAAAGAGAAAGAAAACGCAGGGATGGGAATGGATGAAGGACTAGATGAATGATTAAAATAATGGAGGTAAAAAAAATGTTTAGATAAAGAAAAGAAAAAGAAAGAAAGAAAAAAAAAAAAAACATATAGAAGCTTGCTTAAGAGGGAAGCTCAAGACTGGTCGAAGGAGGTGGAGCGCTTCTGTGACGTCATCAAGGCGTCTCGCGCTTTACACGAAACTTGATTTAATGTGAGGCGGCGACACGTACAAGGCGGGTGTCGTTAAAACTAATCTTCTTAATTTCAATTATTCCTTCATTTCATCATATGGTGCCATAGTCTAGATATCTCACCAAAAATAAAGGTATTTCCTTTCTGTGGATCGCGATTGAAAATCAGTTGTTAACTTCTCGAATACGTTTACATTACTTCCTCTTCTGTATTTGAGCACGGTTAAAGGCGTTCTTCGTTCATAGTATATATTTCACTAAGGCATCTACTGATACGTATAATTCGTAAAGAAATACGTATTTTCAACACGCGTACGACATGCGTGAGAAGCGCAATACGAATTTAACGCTATAAATTCACCAGCAGTTTACAGCCGAGACAGTAGCTTACCTAACAAGAGCAACGACGGTCCTTCTATACTTATATCTCTTAAGAAAAGAAATCGCTAAAGCCTTTTCCCAATCTTTATCTCCTAATCAATATGGAGTGGAATTACTTGGACCATGGCGATGATACTAGCCAGAGCGCTGGAATTCGCCATTCGACACAAGTTTTTGAGAAATACAGTGATGAGAGACCTATGTTCACAGACGACGGTTACAGTCAAGATTTGTCCTTTTACGGTAGTGGTCAAGAAGCACAAAAAGAGATGTTCGGAGGAGAAATGAATGAACAAAGATCCATATTCGGATGGAACTCCGACCAAGATATTCTCTTTGAAAAGGAACAGGATACACAGAATATGTTCACAGATTACTGTGAAGAAACGAACGTGGTTAGAAGTCTTCATGAAACTCATGCAACTGGAGGCGTTCATGCTATAGACTGGAACACGACGTCTACAGTGAGTAACCGAGATAACATCGACATGTCCTACGACGACCATCAGTGTCACTACCTCATCAGCTCGGCTGGTGGTGGCGCCTATGTCACTGTCAATGATGGCCAACGCTTGACTCAGGATGGTGTCACCTCGGCTGGGAACGAAGGAATCGTGAACAGTGTGCCTACAAGAAGTAAAAGCAAGGAAAGGATGTACGCACGAAGGTTGGGTAACTGCCCTGACGAAAACCAACGAATCCGCAATGCCTCCAGAGCGCATATGAACAGAGTGAAGAAGGCGAATGAGATGAAGCAAATGGAAGCGGACACAGCGAAGGAGCGACGTCAGATTGCCTTTCTCAAGCAGATGAAGGAGAGGCAGGAGGCGACCAACGAGTGGCTGGAATACGAACTGCATCTACGGAGTGCAAACCAATAATTCTCTAAATAGACCTACATCTATATTGTGCATAAATATACCCTGTGAATCATCAAAATTAACCTCCATACATCATTATATATTTAACATCATTGTACATTATTTATTACATATGTGTGGCTCTGTGAGAGCGAATGTGTGGTGTGTGCACAAACTGATGTAAAATGCTGTGAACAGATTTATTCTAAAAACTGTAATAAACATATAAAAGTTTCCTTTAATTTCTCTAACCGTCAATAACATACAAAAGGGTTATTTGATTGATCTTACTCTGATTTACTACAATGCTGAATCTATGTCCATGAGAAATTCGCTTTCAAAATGAGGCGTTACCATCCACATTTTGATCAACTCCAAAAGATGAAACGAATATCAATTTTCTGGATTCGTTTTTGGAATTACAAGACTAATAAAAATAGTAACAGTGATAATTAAAAGAATGAACAATGAAGATAATGGTTATATCACGTGTTGATGATAACAGCATCACAAAGAAGGATGACAACAGAAACAGCTACTTATCACGAGTGTGATATCCATATCTTAAATACGAAATCAGTTTGTAAAGATAATACTATTCTTGAATCATGTTAGAAATGAAAAGCGGTTATCAACACTGAAATAAAGATTGCATGAGATTATATGAATAAGAGATAAAGAAGAACGATGAAGAATAATATCAAGTATGAAAACTGTATTCGTAATAAGTAAACATCAGATCCATTCCCTCGCAGTCAATCACCTTTTATATTTGTCGTTGATATAAAGATCATTATTATTGTTGTCACTACTACCATAAGAATGACAGTTACCTTCACCAACATCATGATCATTACTGCAAGGAAATAGATTTCCGTTATTATCATCATCACGGTAATGTTAACATGTTCATATTATTTTTGTTAATGTTATAATTGATGTTGATCTTTCTCAGTACTGTTATTGCTGTTCCTTTTATTATCAGAATTGATTTCATCATTACCACGGCAGATGATTGCCCGATGCTGCATCTGTGTCTGACACGGAACATAGTTATAGTTTCTCTGATTTGCACAGTTTTCGCACCAATTTTGCCTTACAGACAGTGATGCAATAAGTTGAAAGTGGAATTCAGTTTAAGCAAACGAAAATAATAATAATCCAGCAGTGAACAGGGAAGCAAGTGATAAACACGATACGACCAAACAGAAAATGAGAAAGAGAAAGTGGATGAATAAATTAATGAATGGAAGGAAGCAGAACGGGGAAAGAGAGAACGTGAAGAACGAAAGCGAGAGAATATTTGTGAATAAAAGTGAAAGAAAACGCAGGAATGGGAATGGATGAATGACTAGATGAGAGAATGATCAAAATAATGGACGAAAAAAAGAAGAAAAAAGAGAAAGAAAATGATAGAAGCTTGCTTAGAGGGAAGCTCAAGACGGGTCGAAGGAGATGGAGCGCTTCTGTGACGTCATCAAGGCGTCTCGCGCTTTTCATGAAACTTGATTTAATGTGAGGCGGCGACACGTACAAGGCGGGTGTCGTCAAAACTAATATTCACAATTTCAATTATTCCTTCATTTCATCATATGGTGCCATAGTCTAGATATCTTACCAAAAATAAGGATGTTTCTCCTTTCTGTGGATCGAATACGTTTACATTACTTTCTCTTCTGTATTTCAGCACGGTTAAAGACTTCGTTCATAATATAGATTTCACTAAGGCATCCATTGATACGTATAATTCGTAAAGAAATACGTATTTTCAACACGCGTACGACATGCGACAGAAGCGCAATACGAATTTACGCTTCATCCTTCTATACTATATCTCTTAAGAAAAGAAATCGCTAAAGCCTTTTCCCAATCTTTATCTCCTAATCAACATGGAGTGGAATTACTTGGACCATGGCGATGATACTAGCCAGAGCGCTGGAATTCGCCATTCGACACAAGTTTTGAGAAATACAGTGATGAGAGACCTATGTTCACAGACGACGGTTACAGTCAAGATTTGTCCTTTTACGTAAGGTAGTGGTCAAGACGCACAAAAAGACGAGTTCGGAAGAGAAATAAGTGAACAAAGATCCATGTTTGGGTTGACCTTCGACCAAGATATTCTCTTTGAAAAGGAACAAGATACACAGAATATGTTCACAGATTACAGTGAAGAAACGAACGTGGTTAGAAGTCTTCATGAAACTCATGCAACTGGAGGCGTTCATGCTATAGACTGGATCACGACGTCTACAGTGAGTAACCGAGATAACATCGACATGTCCTACGACGACCATCAGTGTCACTACCATCAGCTCGGCTGGTGGTGGCGCCTATGTCACTGTCAATGATGGCCAACGCTTGACTCAGGATGGTGTCACCTCGGCTGGGAACGAAGGGATCGTGAACAGTGTGCCTACAAGAAGTAAAAGCAAGGAAAGGATGTACGCACGAAGGTTGGGTAACTGCCCTGACGAAAACCAACGAATCCGCAATGCCTCCAGAGCGCATATGAACAGAGTGAAGAAGGCGAATGAGATGAAGCAAATGGAAGCGGACACAACGAAGACGTCAGATTGCCTTTCTCAAGCAGATGAAGGAGAGGCAGGAGGCGACCAACGAGTGGCTGGAATACGAACTGCATCTACGGAGTGAAAGCCAATAATTCTCAGAACATCTACATCTTTTTCACTCTACTATGCATAAATATGCCGAAGAATCCTCAAAATTACCCTCCATACATAATTATATATGTAACTTCATTGTGCATTTATTTATTACATATGCTTAATTATATACATATAAAAGTGTGTGTGTCTGTGAGAGCGAATCTGTTTACACGCATATATATGTGTGTGTGTGCATATACACTTATACAAACGTGTGTGTGTGCTGGAATGTGTAAGTGCTGTGAAGATTTATTCTAAAAATTGTAATAAACATACAAAAGTCTTCTTTAATTTTTCTAGCCGTCATTAACATGTAAAAGTGTTATCTAATATTTCTTACCACGATTTTTACTACAATGATGAATCAATGTCAATAAAGAATTCGCTTTCAAAATGTGGCGTTACCATCCAAATTTTGATTAACTCCAAAAGATGAAACGAATATCAATTTTCTCGATTCGCTTTGGGAATTACAATACTAATAAAACTAGGGACATTGATAATAATAATGAAAAGAATGAACAGTGATAATAATGGTTATAACAAGTGTTAATGATAATAGCATCAGAAAGAAGGGGTACTGTCGTACTGAAAACGAATCGACATGAAAAACAATGAACGCTAAGAGATTGTGGGACCACCCTGCAGCGGAGTGCCTTGGGGGGGGGGGGGGGTTAGATACCACCTAGACACGAGGGAGACGGATCGCAGATTTACTGTGCGATGGACTCTAAGCTTATCTTTTGGTAAGGGCTTGTACATTATTAGTGATTCTCGTGACTCTGCGAACCGACGACTGTAGTGTCTCGGCGAGCAGGTGCGATATCTCATTGCGTTTAGTTTACTGACTTACATATATTTGATTTGAATATTTGTTCGTAAATCAGAATAATTTAACTGTTTATATAATTCATTTTATTATTATGTGAATGGTTTATAAATTTCTCTCTTCTCTAACAAAGAGGGAGTGGCGGCAGTGCAATCAGACAGGGAAACATGAAATGAGAGAATTTCAAGTAGACTCTTATAGCTAAATTATACTTTTATTTCTAAATTAATAAGCAATTTAGAGCGTAGCTATACGGTAGTGGCGCAGCTGTGATTTTCCGGTTGCTTGTGCTTGGTCTTCCTACTGTTTTTAAGGGATTGGGATGTATATCAGTATTATGCATTTTATTGTATAATATAATCTCCATTCTTTTACAGGTAAAGATTTTAAAATCTCGTTGGTGTTTGATCTGTCGCAGTTGTGAGATTATAATACATACATTATAATTTTCTTTATTATATGATCTACGTACATATATTTTCACGATTTTGTTATATATTTTATATTTGCAAAGCTAATCTCATTTGTTTCACCGTTTTAACATTATTTCCGTGTTTCTTCACACATCAGCATTATCTCAGGGTCGGGTATACGAGGGAGGCTTGTGGGGTTGCAGGTGGGGGGCGACGGGTGACGGGCGGACGAGTGACGAGCGAGACGGGCGCGCGGACGGGTGACGAGCGGACGGGTGACGAGCGAGACGGGTGACGACGGGCGCGCGGGACGACGAGCGAGACGACTGACGAGCGAGACGACGGGTGACGCGTGGACGGGTGACGAGCGAGACGGGCGCGCGGGACGGGTGACGAGCGAGACGGGCGCGCGGGACGGGTGACGAGAGACGGCGCGCGGGACGGGTGACGAGCGAGACGGGCGCGCGGACGGGTGACGAGCGACGAGAGCGAGACGGGTGACGAGTGAGACGGGCGCGCGGGACGGGTGACGAGCGAGACGGGTGACGAGCGAGACGGGCGCGCGGGACGGGGACGAGCGAGACGGGTGACGAGCGAGACGGGCGCGCGGGACGGGTGACGAGCGAGACGGGTGACGAGCGAGACGGTGCGCGCGAGCGAGACGGGCGCGCGGACGGGTGACGAGCGAGACGACGGGTGACGAGTGAGACGGGCGCGCGGGACGGGTGACGAGCGAGACGGGTGACGAGTGAGACGGGCGCGCGGGACGGGTGACGAGTGAGACGGGCGCGCGGACGGGTGAGAGCGAGACGGGTGACGACGCGAGATGACGAGCGAGCGACGAGACGGGTGACGAGCGAGACGGGCGCGCGGGACGAGTGACGAGCGAGACGGGTGACGAGCGAGACGGGCGCGCGGGACGGGTGACGAGCGAGACGGGTGACGAGCGAGACGGGCGCGCGGGACGGTGACGAGCGAGAACGAGTGACGAGGCGAGACGGGTGACGAAGACGGGCGCGCGAGACGGGTGACGAGCGAGACGGGCGCGCGGGACGAGTGACGAGCGAGACGGGCGCGCGGACGGGTGACGAGCAAGACGGGTGACGAGCGAGACGGGCGCGCGTGACGGGTGACGAGTGAGACGGGTGACGAGCGAGACGGGCGCGCGGAAGGGTGACGAGCGAGACGGGTGACGAGCGACGAGCGAGACGGCGCGAGCGGAACGGGTGACGAGGAGACGACGGGTGACGAGCGAGACGGGTGACGAGCGAGACGGGCGCGCGTGACGGGTGACGGGCGAGACGGGTGACGAGCGAGACGGGCGCGCGGACGGGTGACGAGCGAGACGGGCGCGGGGTGACGAGCGAGACGGCGCGCGGACGGGTGACGAGCGAGACGGGCGCACGGACGGGTGACGAGCGAGATGGGCGCGCGGGACGAGTGACGAGCGAGAGGGTGACGAGCGAGACGGGCGCGCGAGACGGGTGACGAGCGAGACGGGCGCGCGGGGACGAGTGACGAGCGAGACGGGCGCGCGGGGACGGGTGACGAGCGAGACGGGTGACGAGCGAGACGGGCGCGCGTGACGGGTGACGAGCGAGACGGGTGACGAGCGAGACGGGCGCGCGGACGGTGACGTGACGAGCGAGACGGGCGCGCGGGACGAGACGGGTGACGAGTGACGAGCGAGACGGGCGCGCGGGAAGGGTGACGAGCGAGACGCGGGCGCGACGGGACGAGCGAGACGGCGCGCGGGACGAGTGACGAGCGAGACGGGTGACGAGTGAGACGGGCGACGCGAGACGGGTGACGAGTGAGACGGCGCGCGGGACGGGTGACGAGCGAGAACGGGTGACGAGCGAGACGGGCGCGCGGACGGGTGACGAGCGAGACGGGTGACGAGCGAGACGGGCGCGCGGGACGGGTGACGAGCGAGAACGGGTGACGAGCGAGACGGGTGACGCGGGAACGGAGAGACGAGACGGGCGCGCGGGACGGGTGACGAGCGAGACGGGCGCGCGGGACGGTGACGAGCGAGACGGGTGACGAGTGAGACGGGCGCGCGACGGCGACGCGCGGACGGGTGACGACGCGACGCGAGTGACGAGCGAGACGGGCGCGGCGCGACGGGTGACGAGCGAGACGGGTGACGAGCGAGACGACGGGTGACGAGCGAGACGGGTGACGAGCGAGACGTTGACGAGCGAGACGGTGACGGTGACGGCGAGACGGGCGCGCGGGACGGTGACCGAGACGACGGGTGACGACGGGCGCGCGGGACGGGTGACGAGCGAGACGGGTGACGAGTGAGACGGGCGCGCGGGACGGGTGACGTGTGAGACGGGCGCGCGGGACGGGTGACGAGCGAGACGGGCGCGCGGGACGGGTGACGAGTGAGACAGGCGCGCGGGACGAGTGACGAGCGAGACGGGTGACGAGTGAGATGGGCGCGCGGGACGGGACGAGCGAGACGGGTGACGAGCGAGACGGGCGGCGCGCGGGACGAGTGACGAGCGAGACGGGTGACGAGCGAGACGGGCGCGCGGGACGGGTGACGAGCGAGACGGGCCGCGCGGGACGGGTGACGACGAGACGGACGGTGACGAGCGAGACGGACGAGCGAGACGGGCGCGAGACGGGTGACGAGCGAGACGGGCGCGGGGACGAGTGACGAGCGAGACGGGCGCGCGGGACGGGTGACGAGCAAGACGGGTGACGAGCGAGACGGGCGAGCGCGGTGACGAGTGAGACGGGTGACGAGCGAGACGGGCGCGCGTGACGGGTGACGAGCGAGACGGCGAGCGAGACGGGCGCGCGGGACGAGTGACGAGCGAGACGGGGCGCGCGGGACGGGTGACGAGCGAGACGGGTGACGAGCGAGACGGGCGCGCGGGACGAGGAGACGGGGACGAGCGTGACGGGTGACGCGAGACGGGTGACGAGCGAGACGACGAGGCGATTGACGAGCGAGACGGGTGACGAGCGAGACGGGCGCGCGTGACGAGGTGACGAGCGAGACGGGTGACGAGCGAGACGGGCGCGGGGACGGGTGACGAGAGCGAGACGGGCGCGCGGGACGGGTGACGAGCGAGACGAGTGACGCGACGGGTGACGAGCGAGACGCGCGCGAGACGGGTGACGACGAGACGGGCGCGCGGGACGAGTGACGAAGCGAACGGGTGACGAGCGAGACGGACGAGCGAGACGGGCGCGCGGGACGGGTGACGAGCGAGACGGGTGACGACGGCGGTGAACGGTGACGACGAGACGGGTGACGAGCGAGACGGACGGGTGACGAGCGAGACGGGTGACGAAGCGAGACGGGCGCGCGGGACGAGTGACGAGCGAGACACGACGAGCGAGACGGGCGCGCGGTGACGGGTGACGAGCGACGCGGCGGACGAGTGACGCGGGCGCGGGGACGGGTGACGAGCGAGACGGCGCGCGGGACGTGACGAGCGAGACGGTGACGAGTGAGACGACGGGTGACGAGCGAGACGGGTGACGAGCGAGACGGGCGCGGGGACGAGTGACGAGCGAGACGGGTGACGAGCGAGACGGCGCGCGTACGAGGATGACGAGTGATGACGAGCGAGACGTGACGAGCGAGACGGGTGACGAGTGAGACAGGCGCGGGACGGGTGACGTGTTTGACGAGCGAGACGGCGCGGACGGGTGACGAGCGAGACGGGTGACGAGCGAGACGGGCGCGCGGGACGGGTGACGAGCGAGACGGGCGCGCCGGTGACGATGACGAGCGAGACGGCGTGACTGACGAGGCGAGCGACGGTTGGAGCGAGACACGTGACGGGTGACGAGGCAGCGGCTCAGTGACGCGTGTAGCGATCCAGTCAGCAGAGGAATCACACTGGGTTAAGCTACACGTGCAATGCAAAACAAAATTATATAATACTAATAAAAATAAGAATGAATTAAAGGAACTTTACTAAAATTAGGTAGTGAATATTTCTCGTGAAGGAACCGCAGCTCACTGGGTATATAAAAAAGCTAAAACGAAAAAAAAAAAAAAAACGAGAAATAAATAAATAAATAAAAATAAAAATGGTGTCTACCAAAAGAATAAAAAGGGAGTATTCCGATTAACAAGAGAGCGAGTTTAACCATCATCCTCCCCACAACATCACAACACTGAGAATAACCCTACAGCATCACAACACTGAAAAGGACTCCCCACGGTATCACAACGACTCCCCACGCCATCAACGCTGAAAAGGACTCCTCACAGCATCACGACGCAGAAAGTCACTCCCCACAGCATCATAACGCAGAAAAAGACTCCTTCGGTAATAATACTCAAGAGCAACAGATGGGAGGATCTAGAGGTGGGACTTGACCCAGGTCGCCTCTAGGTTCCCAATACCAGGACAGTTTTTTCAGCAGCATCTCCAAATCGTGAGGGGCGAGATCATCATCGGATTCGTACAGCAAGATATCAGAATCACTTATGCAGTTGACATCCTTCCTATCATTGCAGTAACCCTCTTGTAGCCCGGAGGGACTGGGCTCAGCTGAATCACCAGTTTCGTATGCATGAGATCTGGAAAGCTCAGGTGTCTGATTACTGAAGGGCATATCTTGGGGTACAGAATCATCAGGATCAGTCTCCACAGGGAACTCAAGCTCATATGGGGGATAATAATGCTTGATCTTGTTAATATGGGCTGTGGTAATCCCGTTTGTTTCCAACAAACGAAGTTCAAGTGGAACAGGATTAAGCACCACGGAAGCGACAGTGGAACCAGTGTTGGCAAATGGAGCTAGAGTATAACGGCCTTCGAGAAATGACCTCCTTTCAGCACGGGGTGGTATGTTCGAGCGGGACTGCACTGGAGGAGGAAGTTCGTAGTCCTGGCTAGCGGAAAGACTACCAGGTGAGATTTCAGGCTGGCCCTTGTAACTGAGAACCAGGTCGCTGCCGTATGGCAGTGGGTGGAGTCTGCTGCTGGTGACTTCTTTCTAGGTGCTTACGCAGAGCCGTCTGTTCTTCTCGAATCCGCCTATTCTCTCCCTTAACGTCTGCAAGCTCGCCCATGATCCGCTCCCGTGTGATGTTCTAGTTAGCTTCCATTGCTAACTCGCTCAGATGCTGGCGACTAGGGGAGGTTTCACGAGGTGTTAGCGCTGGGGCCATTCTTATTTCTAGTCCTCACCATTACGATTACAAGCTCCCTAGCAGTGTAAAGCATAGGCAAATATGGTTCCTTATCGCTCACTGTTTCACCTTGGTTTAACAAATGCTGCATACGAGGAACCGAATCAATGCTGCGTTCGAGGAACTGAACCAATGCTGTGTTCGAGGAACCGAACCAATGCTGGGTACGAGGAACCGAATCAATGCTGCGCACGAGGAACTGAACCAATGCTGTGTATAAGGAACCAAACCAATTCTGCATATGAGGAACTGAACCAAATCTGCGTACGAGGAACCGAACCAATGCTGTGTACGAGGGACCGAACCAATGCTGCATACGAGCAACTGAACCAATGCTGCGTACGAGGAACCGAACCAATGCTGTGTACGAGAAACCGAATCAATGCTGCGTACGAGGAACTGAACCAATGCTGCATACGAGGAACTGAAGCTGACGAGGAACTGAACCAATGCTGCATACGAGGAACTGAACCAATGCTGCGTTCGAGGAACTGAACCAATACTGCGTTCGAGGAACTGAACCAATGCTGCATACGAGGAACTGAACCAATACTGCGTTCGAGGAACTGAACCAATACTGCGTTCGAGGAACCGAATCAATGCTGCATACGAGGAACCGAACCAATACTGCGTTCGAGGAACTGAACCAATACTGCATACGAGGAACCGAACCAATGCTGCATACGAGGAACTGAACCAATACTGCGTACGAGGAACTGAACCAATGCTTCGTTCGAGGAACCGAACCAATGCTGCATACGAGGAACCGAACCAATACTGCGTTCGAGGAACTGAACCAATACTGCATACGAGGAACCGAACCAATACTGCGTTCGAGGAACTGAACCAATGCTGCGTTCGAGGAACCGAACCAATTCTGCGTTCGAGGAACCGAACCAATGCTGTGTTCGAGGAACTGAACCAATGCTGCGTTCGAGGAACTGAACCAATGCTGCCTACGAGGAACCGAACCAATGCTGTGTTCGAGGAACTGAACCAATACTGCATACGAGGAACTGAACCAATGCTGCGTTCGAGGAACTGAACCAATACTGCGTACGAGGAACTGAACCAATGCTGCGTTAGAGGAACTGAACCAATGCTGCTTTCGAGGAACTGAACCAATGCTGCTTTCGAAGAACTGAACCAATGCTGCGCACGAGGCCACAAACCAATGCTGTGCACGAGGCCGCAAACCAATGCTGCGCATGAGGCCACAAACCAATGCTGCCGATGCACCAAATCCAATGCTGCGCACGAAGCCACAAACCAATGCTGCGCACGAGGTCATAAACCAATGCTACACACGAGGCCACAAAACCAATGTGCGCGAGGCCACAAACCAATGTTGCGCACGAGGCCACAAACCAATGCTGCGTAGGAGACCATAAACCAATGCTACACACGAGGCCACAAACCAATGCTGCATATGAGGCCACAATGAGGCGTTCGAGGAACTGAACCAATACTGCCTATGAGGAACTGAACCAATGCTGCCTTTGAGGAACTGAACCAATACTGTGTACGAGGAACCGAACCAATACTGCGTACGAAGAACCGAACCAATACTGCGTACGAGGAATTGAACCATTGCTGTGTTCGAGGAACTGAACCAATACTGCCTATGAGGAACTGAACCAATGCTTCGTTCGAGGAACCGGACCAATACTGCGTTCGAGGAATTGAACCATTGCTGTGTTCGAGGAACTGAACCAATACTGCGTACGAGGAACCGAACCAATGCTTCGTTCGAGGAACCGGACCAATACTGCGTTCGAGGAACTGAACCAATACTGCGTTCGAGGAACTGAACCAATACTGCGTACGAGGAACCGAACCAATGCTGCGTACGAAGAACCGAACCAATACTGCGTTCGAGGAATTGAACCATTGCTTCGAGAACTGAACCAATACTGCCTATGAGGAACCGAAACAATGCTGCGTTCGAGGAACTGAACCAATGCTTCGTTCGAGGAACCGGACCAATACTGCGTTCGAGGAACTGAACCAATGGTGCGTACGAGGAACCGAACCAATACTGCGTACGAGGAACCGAACCAATGCTGCGTACGAAGAACCGAACCAATACTGTGTTCGAGGAATTGAACTATTGCTGTGTTCGAGGAACTGAACCAATACTGCCTATGAGGAACCGAAACAATGCTGCGTTCGAGGAACTGAACCAATGCTGCGTACGAGGAACCGAACCAATACTGCGTACGAAGAACCGAACCAATACTGCGTACGAGGAACCGAACCAATACTGCGTACGAAGAACCGAACCAATACTGCGTTCGAGGAATTGAACCATTGCTGTGTTCGAGGAACTGAACCAATACTGCGTACGAAGAACCGAACCAATACTGCGTTCGAGGAATTGAACCATTGCTGTGTTCGAGGAACTGAACCAATGCTGTGTTCGAGGAACTGAACCAATACTGCGTACGAAGAACCGAACCAATACTGCGTTCGAGGAATTGAACCATTGCTGTGTTCGAGGAACTGAACCAATGCTGTCCGTGAACCAATACTGCGTACGAAGAACCGAACCAATACTGCGTTCGAGGAATTGAACCATTGCTGTGTTCGAGAACTGAACCAATGCTGTGTTCGAGGAACCGAACCAATACTGCGTACGAAGAACCGAACCAATACTGCGTTCGAGGAATTGAACCATTGCTGTGTTCGAGGAACTGAACCAATGCTGTGTTCGAGGAACTGAACCAATACTGCGTACGAAGAACCGAACCAATACTGCGTTCGAGGAATTGAACCATTGCTGTGTTCGAGGAACTGAACCAATGCTGTGTTCGAGGAACTGAACCAATACTGCCTATGAGGAACTGAAACAATGCTGCGTCCGAGGAACTGAACCAATGCTGCGTACGAAGAACCGAACCAATACTGCGTTCGAGGAATTGAACCAATGCTGCGTCCGAGGAATTGAACCAATGCTGCGTTCGAGGAACTGAACCAATACTGCCTACGAGGAACTGAACCAATGCTGCGTTCGAGGAACCGAACCAATGCTGCGTCCGAGGAACCGAACCAATACTGCGTTCGAGGAATTGAACCAATGCTGCGTTCGAGGAACCGAACCAATACTGCGTACGAGGAACCGAACCAATGCTGCGTTCGAGGAACCGAACCAATACTGCCTACGAGGAACCGAACCAATACTGCGTACGAGGAACCGAACCAATACTGCGTTCGAGGAACTGAACCAATGCTGCGTTCGAGGAACCGAACCAATACTGCGTTCGAGGAACTGAACCAATGCTGTGTTCGAGGAACTGAACCAATACTGCCTACGAGGAACCGAACCAATACTGCGTTCGAGGAACTGAACCAATGCTGTGTTCGAGGAACTGAACCAATGCTGCGCACGAGGCCACAAACTAATGCTGCGCACGAGGCCACAAACCAATGCTGTGCACGAGGCCACAAACCAATGCTGCGCATGAGGCCACAAACCAATGCTGCGCACGAGGCCACAAACCAATGCTGCGCACAACCAATGCTGCGCACGAGGCCACAAACCAATGCTGCGCACGAGACCACAAACCAATGCTACACACGAGGCCACAAACCAATGCTGCGCATGAGGCCACAAACCAATGCTGCGCACGAGCCACAACCAGTGCTGCGCATGAGGCCACAAACTAGTGCTGCGCACGAGGCCACAAACCAATGCTGCGCATGAGGCCACAAACCAATGCTGCGCACGAGGCCACAAACCAATGCTGCGCACGAGGCCACAAACCAATGCTGCGCACGAGGCACAAAACCAATGCTGCGCACGAGGCCAAAAACCAATGCTGCGCACGAGGCCACAAACCAATGCTGCGCACGAGGCCACAAACCAATGCTGCGCATGAGGCCATAAACCAATGCTGCGCATGAGGCCATAAACCAATGCTGCACGCGAGGCCACAGACCAATGCTGCGCACGAGGCCACAGACCAATGCTGCGCACGAGGCCACAAACCAAAGCTGCGCACGAGGCCACAAACCAAAGCTGCGAACGAGGCCATAAACCAATGCTACACACGAGGCCACAAACCAATGCTGCGCATGAGGCCACAAACCAATGCTGCGCACGAGGCCACAAACCAATGCGCATGAGGCCACAACCAATGCTGCGCATGAGGCCACCAAAGGCCACAAACCAATGCTGCGCATGATGTGCGCACCAATGCTGCGCACGAGGCCACAACCAATGCTGCGCACGAGGCCACAGACCAATGCTGCGCCGAGACGGCCAATGCTGCGCACGAGGCCACAGACCAATGCTGCGCTCGAGACCATAGGCCAATGCTGCGCACGAGGCCACAGACCAATGCTGCGCACGAGGCCACAGACCAATGCTGCGCACGAGGCCACAAAATGCTGCTTACGAGGCACAAAATGCTTCTTAAGCTTCCCCCAAACACCCTTGCCTAAAACGGGTTAGGCTAAAAGCAAAACGAGAATAAAAATACAACTAAATGAACTAAAATGAAATGGATAAGGGCAGAAAAATCTATAAAATGAGCATAAAATTGCAATGAAGTGATTAAAAACGGACGTGAGGGCTCCGTCAACTGTAGAAGCATACGTTGGCAACACAAAAAACAGGAATAATTTGTAAAATAATCAGTACAGACTAAGAAAACTGGGCGTGACAGGTCCGAGGGCTGTGGGAATGAGTTTTACCCATATACCTGTGAATCCAAGTAACAATAGAATGAATTAAAAAAAAATATAAAATAAAATAAAAAAAATAAAAATAAACTGCGAATAAAAGGGTTAAAACTGAGACATAAAATCTGATATTCATCTCCCACGAGCTGATCCCATAAGTTGGCCACCATGAAACACATATAGCGATCCAGTCGGCCGAGGAATCACACTGGGTTAAGCTGCACGTGCAATAAAAACAAAATTATTTAATAATAATAATAAAAAAAATAATAAATAAAAGGAACTTTACTAATATTAGGTAGTGAATATTTCTCGTGAAGGAACCGCAGCTCACTGTTGGTAGCGGTAGCGGGGAAGCGAGGAGGGTCCCGACGAGAGAAACAAACCAACAAACAGAAAGAAGCTTCATTAATTGTATATTAGAACTACGCCCGTGCTGCACTGTGCGGGCCGCAGTTGAGATGTGTAAAAATGTTAAAATGAGGGGTTTATAGATATATCAGTATGTCTTGAATATACTCTTCCGTACCAGTAATTTACCCCGGTCTTTTATATTATTTCACTGGCCTCACCATCCACAAATATCATATAATTCCCTTATTGTACTTATCGTATGAATACCGTGGCTGTAGAGAGAGAGAAAAAAACTGGACGGAGAATCCCGGGGTGAAAGACAAAAACAAAACGTACTGAGCAGGACCTTTATTGTCCGTCAGCGCCAGAGCCTCACTCACTCTCCGCACTGACCTCTCACCTGGCCGCCGTTTTCTTTGCAGTTCACCTGAGCAGCGGTACTGGCGGTTTAAACAAGCAGAAGGGGCCGTCAAACTGCCCACTGGTCTATTACGTGTTTAAGTGATTTGGATGTATAATTTATATAGATTTGAATTCCGATTCACTACACGCGTACGCGCGTCTGGTTGAGTGTGTTCGGGTGCCTGAGCGTGTGGCTTCCGTGACGTCACGGCGGTGTTCAGGGTGTGGCACGAGGATTTCCCGCGGTGACTCCGTGTCCTCCTGAGAGGGGCGAGTGTTACCATCGGCGCTCTCGGATTTGTTTTTCTTTCCTTTTGCTTTTTCGTGGACAAGGAAGGATTGCAGGGTGGTTTAGCGGCCTTAAATAAAGACCTTGCGACTGTTGTTTTGGGGTGTGCTTCTACCCGCTCTCGTTCTGAGGGAGCTCCAGTATTTAAGGATAAGGGAAGTAATCAAAGATATTCTAGGAAGGTTTTGGCAGGATTCTTTCATTACTGCTGTTGAAGCGAGTCATATCTGCGGCGAATTTGCAAAGATGTTAGCCTCGGGAGCTAGGCGCCAGGATTCGCGCAGAGATAGTAGGGCAACCACGAGTACTCCGGATGATGGGTTGTGCTGTTATTGTAGTAAACCCTGACACTTTAAGAGACTGTCCTTCACAGAGGGACAAGGGGATGTTATGCCTTATAATTTCATTAGTACCAAAAGAAAACGGAGTTCATTGTTTTGCTTTCGTGGGAATTTTACAGCGATGGCGAGAAAATCACTGAACTACACCTGTGATCGTTTGACGGTAGTTTTGGGCTTTTCGCTATTCACATTCATTCATTCATTCGTTGTACTTGTGTTTTTTATCAATATTTATTTCATCTGGTTTAATCAGCTAGTTGATGCGGCACACGGAACATGCTTTTAGTTTATATTAATTAAATTGCAGTAGGATAAGGATAATCCGAGATGCTAAAATATGCTTAGTAAAGATCATTTATTATATATAACACATTAAAAGAAATGTATGGCAAACAAATACAAATAAAACTAATTCAACATAACACAATGCTTGCGAGGAACAACAGAATAAATATAGGTGAATAGAGGAAGTTTTCCAGGTGTCCACTCGTCACAGAGTCCAGGCCAATTCTGGCCTGTCATTCCACAGAGCACGTAACAATGATGCAGTCTCTTCTTGATTTTCACTTAAATAACATTATTTGTTTTCTTAAATGAAATAGACCGTAATGGCAATTTCGAAAGCCGTATACATATTTCTTATGTATAAGAATGGTTAATAAACCATCCACCACCACCTGTCAAGGAAAACGGGAATCCTGCCGTCTTAGTTAAATTACTCAATTGTCACAGGGGTGTCATGGGATCCATCTCCTCCTTATCAGAAAAAAAAAAAAAAAAAAAAAAAAAAAAAAAAAAAAAAAAAAAAGAACATGTAGGGTTCCTGGAGGGGAGTTCTTGAACGAAACTATTCGAGGACTGTTTGTAAAACAATTGGGAATTGATAAGAGGGCAATAACTTCATATCACCCTACCTTTAATGGGCAGGTAGAAAGGGTAAATGGGATCCTGAGAAAGATTTTGAGAACATTGGTAGTTGATAATCCAGAGAATTAGAGTTCAATGTTGCCAATAGACACTCTGGCTTACAGCACTGCTTATCAGCGTATAATCAGGGAGTCTCCATTTTTGCTCTAAAGCACAGGGTCCACAGTGGCCTTATGTTATAGTTGCTGAGGAAGTTAAGCCCTGGTATAATCTGGATGATTATGCTCAGGAGCTACGAGCAGTAGATACAAGGATAGGATACAAGATGTCAGCATTACATCGAGGAAATTCGAAGGAGGCCGGCAGACAGGCCTGGGGCAAGACCCCCTCCTATTGCGGTGAAAGATAGGATATATATTAAGGCTATACTTAAGCCTGGATTGAGTAAGAAAGTGCAGCCACTGTATACTGGCCCCAATCGAGTTGTCGAAAAGATCAGTGAGGTGATGGTGATAGTTCAAAGGTTAACCGATAAGGTGTCAAAAGTTCATGTTGACAGGATAAAGAAGGAAAGCATGCCTTCGGCCGGGCAGGCTCACAACATAGATAGGCGTATCCTGTACATGAGGATATAATGGAAGATGAGGAGATGGAAGACACAACACTGGCTCAAAGTTCAGTGGGAAGCAAGGAGCTCTGAACTGCTCTCGAGAATAACTCGGGAAGGAAGAAGATAAATGTGGGAGGAAGTTACCTGCTTTTATGAAGAAATTAAAGGTTGTAGGAGAGATGGTGGTTTTAGCTAACATAATGTTGCTGCAAACCAGAGGACGTGTGTATTCGGAGATCGAGCAGGGAGTCTGTGTTTCAATTGTATCTGGTGTAGGGCAATTACCCTATATAAGAAAATTACTTTTAAAAGTGCCACAAGTTCTAGGTTGGTTGGACTGGCATAAAGTTGTTTGGAACCAGGGGGAAGCCTTGCTGCAAGGAGGATTTAGCAGGGATAGGTTCTGCAATTCTGCAGGAGTCCAGGACGTGAGGGCCAGTGAACCTCCGGACAGAGGGCTTCTGTGGATTGCAGAAGATACATTATTGGGAAAGAATTTAGATAGGGAAGTATAAAGACTGTTTTACAAGAGACAATAGACCATTCAGGACAGACTGACTTTGGTAAGTTTTTTTTTCATGAACTATTCATGACAAACTTTTTTTTTTTATACTGAGTTTCGCTTATGCCACCCGTGTTGATGTTATTCTTTTGTATATGTTATATCAATTAGTGTTTATATTTATAAGTTATATCAATAAATAAATTGGACAACGTTAGTTGTACATGGTCATATCATCTAGGAGACGGAAAAAAGAAAGGGTTTGGAAGGTTTCTTGGGATGACAAAGACAGATCTGGCAAACTTTATGGTGGAATACCAGTGATGGGGAATGTAGCAAACTTAGTCAAGGGGTTTGTTGCAAATAAATTAGCGAATCTGACCAGCAAACATGCACGACTAGTGTCCACAGAAGCGACAGCAAACCAGGCCTATTATATGAATGAGGTTCCTTATTCTGATTGATTAGTTTCCTGGAGAGGTAGAGATATTGGAATCAGCCCAAAAGAGAAATGGAGGATTCTTTAAAGATTTTGAAAGTAGCTGAAGACCACTGGGTGTGGGGGAAACAGAACGGCTATTTTTACTGTCTCACCCTTTGAAATTGTAGGGAAAAAAGGTACCTAAGATTAAAGAAGTTAAGGGATTGGTTATGGCAGACTAAGAGAGGCTATAGCAGAGAAATTGTCAGATTGACCTCATGTCAGCTAATACCCAACTAATTCTTCATACCATTGCCATGGAACATTACCATTTCATTTTTCCCTAAAGAAAACTAATTTGCACCTGTTTGTACGATGTCATGCAGTTGGAGGTTCGGCCGACGGGTCAATGGACACACTGAGGTGTATCTGGCCCTCCCTTCCAGGGATACACCTGGATATGTTCAGAAAGTCCCGAGTTTTACGCGACCGATTCCCAAACTCGCATGTCTATGTTCCTGTACCTCGTTCTGTTTGTTTCGAATCCAGGGATCTGTTTATCGAGTTCGAGGGACTGGACTTACCTACCGAATGGCGTTGCGACTTGTGTGTGTGGTTTCAGTAGGCACTGCACCGCCGAGGCCATGTGAATTGAACGTGTTCTGTCAGTGCAGTTTTCTTCGGCGACCTCCAGAAAATAGAAACATACGACAAGTGGTCCAAACGACTTCTGCTGGTCAATGTGCGCGGATTCTGGAACCGTTGGCTGTATAGCATGACCTCGTGGTGGAGGTAATAATTCCCTCGTCAAGGTGAAGGAATTCACTTCTCAAGAAAGCATGGCCTGGGCCCAGGGCCTTCTTTGAGAGAAGAAAGAAGATTGTTTAAGAAATACAGCCGTTGGAAAGTGTTGATTTTTCTGATTGAAAGCCTCCCAGTGCTTATTCCGGTAGGAGGGTTGTTCCCATAGTATAGCGCCAAGCACCACCCAGCGAGGCAGGGGTCAAATTTCATAAGAAAGAAGACGATTGCAGTTCTTGGCCATAAGCATGGGTCGCCATGGGGATATTACAGCTCTTTATTGAGTTAATCGGACCGACGACAACTCTGGAATGATGGGGTACTGAAAAACGGAATCGACATTGAAAAAACGAACCGCTAATGAGATTTTGGACCAAAGCCTACGGCGGAGGCCATCAAGGGGTTAGATACCACCTAGACACACGAGAAGACGGATCGCGGATATTACTGTGCGCTTGTACATTATCAGTGATCTCTCTGACTCTGCGAACCTGTAGTGGATGGTGTCTCGGCGAGCAGGTGCGATATCTCAACTGTTGCATAGTTTACTGACTTACATATATTTGATTTGAATATTTGTTCGTAATTAAGAATAATTTAACTGTTTATATAATTCCTTTTATTACCAAGCGACATGGTTAATAAGTTTCCTCTCTTTTCTTACAAAGAGGAAGTGGTGCAGTGGCTATCAGACAGCCGTAACATGAAATGAGAGAATTTCAAGTAAGGACTCGTTATAGCTAAAACCATGCTTTATTCATTTCCCTTAATTAGTGATTTACAGCTATAGTTTACAGCTATACGAATACTAGTGACAAACAGAATTAGCAGCTCATCACGATTATCATATCGATATCTTAAAAAATGAAAAATCAGTTTGTACAAATTAATACTATTGTTAAAACTCTCATTTATAGAAAATGACAAGCAGTTACTCCACAATTACTATAAAAGATTTATAATGATACAATATGAGTAAAAAATAATAAAAGAGCAATGAAAATACAGCAAGTGTAAAAAATTGTATGCATTAATAATCAAAACATTATAAATTAGTCCATTCAAACATTCATTTCACCTTTTTCATATTTGTCGTTCATATAAAAAATCAATATTATTGTCTCCTACTAACATTAATAATTGCAATCATCTTCACCAACATCATAATCATTACTACAATTCATATATTGCAATTATCATTATCCCCGATCAGCTTCTAATGTTAGCATTATTATTATCATTAATGTTTTTATTGTATTTTAATGATTGCGGACGACAGATGCTCCCATTTGGGTCTGACCCGGAATGTACTTTATAGTTTCTCTGGTTTGCACAGTTTTCGCACCAAATTTGCCTTACGGACAATAATGCAAATAAGTTGGAAAAGTGGAAGTAATGAGTCACGTTAAGCCAAACACAAAACAAAACAAGTCCAATACTAAAAGCTAGCTGCCAGTGGACAGGGAAGCTTAGTCATCGCCTCACGATTCGACTACATAGAATATGCTGAAGAGTAAATGGATGAATAAGTGCACATGAGGTGAAAGAATCAAAAAGAGGATTAGCGATAGCGTGAAAACGAAAGAGGAGAACCAGAATAATCTGTGACCCGAAAGGCTAAAAAAGGAAGGAATAAGACTAGGTGAATTACTATATGAGAGAGGAGAACAAAATAATGAGACAGTAGAGGGAGAAAGATATGTAAGTATATATTATAATGATATATATATAATATAATATACTTATATATATTATATAATATTAATATATAATATATATAATATATAATATATACATATATATTAATATATATATATATGTATGATGTTAATATATATATATTGTATATATATATATTAAATATATATAATATAAATATATATAATATATATAATATAATATATATATATGTATATTATATCTATATATTATAGAGAGAGAGAGAGAGAGAAGAGAGAGAGGAGAGAGAGACGAGATCGAGAGAGAGAAGAGAGAGAGCGGAAGATGATGCTTCTGTGAAGTCATACAAGGCGCCCGTCTCCGCGTTTTTCATGAAACTTGAATTTATTGCGAAGGCGACACTTTGAGGGCGGATGTCGTTGGAAGCCTATATTTTCTAACACTTCACTTCTTCATTCATCTAATCAAAGTCTATACCTTGAACCAAAAATTGGGAGAAAGAGAATTGAGTTTTTTCTTCTTTACATCACTTTTGAAATTTCAGCTTTTAACTTCTCGAATACGTTTACGCTTCTTACTGTTCTGCATTTCAGCGCGCGGTAAACTAGTGTTGGCAAATGTTCATTATTCACACTAAAAAATTTACCGAAAGTATCTGGTGAAACGAAATGATTTCATGGAAGAAATAACGTATTTCAGCAAGCGTACGACATGCGACAGAAGCGCAATACGAATTTAACGCTATATGAATCACCTGCAGTTTGTTAACTTCTCGAATACGTATTACATTACTTCCTCTTCTGTATTGAGCACGGTTAAAGTCGTTCATAGTATAGATTTCAACTAAGGCCATCTACCTAGAACGTTATAATTCGTAAAGAAATACGTATTTTCAACCCGCGTACGACATGCGTCAGAAGCGCAATACGAATTTAACGCTATAAATCACCAGCAGTTTACAGCCGAGACAGTAGCTTACCTAAGAAGAGCAACGACGGTCCTTCTACACGTATATCTCTTGAGAAAAAGAAATCGCCTAAAGCCTTTTCCCAATCTTTATCTCTTAATTCAACATATGGAGTGGAATTTACTTGGGACCATTGGGCGATGATACTAGCCAGAGCGCTGGAATTCGCCATTCGACAACAAGGAGTTTTCTTGAGAAATACAGTGAGAGACCTATGTTCACAGGCGACCGACTACGGCCAAGCTTTGTCCTTTTACTGGTTAGTGGGTCAAAGAAGCCACAAAAAGAGATGTTCGGAAGAGAAATAAGTGAACAAAGCTTCCATGTTTGGGTTGACCTTCGACCAAGATATTTTCTCTTTGAAAAAGGAAACAGGATACACAACATATTGTTCCACAGATTACTGTGAAGAAACGAACGTGGTTTAGAAGTCTTCATGAAACTCATGCAACTGAGGCGTTCATGCTTATTAGACTGCGAACACGACATCTACAGTGAGAGTAACCGACGATAACATCGACATGTCCTACGACGACCATCAGTGTCACTACCTCATCAGCTCGGCTGGTGGTGCGCCTATGTCACTGTCAATGATGCCCAACGCTAATTGACTAAGGATGGTGCACCCTCGGCTGGAACGAAGGAATCGTGAACAGTGTGCCCTACAAGAAGTTAAAAAGCAAGGAAAGGATGTTCTACGCCACGAAGGTGGGTAACTGCCCTGACGAAAACCAAACGAATCCGCAATGCCTCCAGAGCCGCATATGAACAGAGTGAGAAGGCGAATGAGATGAAGCAAATGGAAGCGGACACAGCGAAGGTGCGACGGCCAGATTGCCTTCCTCAAGCAATGAAGGAAGGCAGGAGGCGACCAACGAATGGCTGGAATACGAAACTGCATCTACGGAGTACAAACAAATAATTTTCTAAATAACCTACATCTTTTTCACTATATATGTGCATAAATATACCCTTTGAATCATCAAAATTAACCTCCATACATATTATGTATATTTAACTTCATTGTACATTATTATTTCATATACTTAATTATATATACATATATAAAGTGTGTGGCGTCTGTGAGAGCGAATGTGTGTTGCACGCAGAAACTGATGTATGTAAATGCTGTGAACAGATTTATTCTAAAAAAACTGTAATAAACATATAAAAAGTTTCCTTTAATTTCTCTAAACCGTCAATAACATACAAAAAGGGTTATTTGATTGATCTTACTCTGATTTACTACAATGCTGAATCTATGTCCATGAGAAATTCGCTTTCCAAAATGAGGAGTTACCATCCACATTTGATCAACTCCAAAAAAGATGAAACGAATATCAATTTTTCTGGGATTCGTTTTTGGAATTGCATGACTAATAAAGATAGTAAACAGTGATAAATTAAAAAGAATGAACAATGAAGATAATGGTTATATCACGTTTGATGATAACAGCATCACAAAGAAGGGTACTACTGACAACAGAAACAGTAAACTCATCACGATTTGATATCGATCTATCTTAAATATGAAATCAGTTTGTAAAGATAATAATACTATTCTTGAATCATGATAGAAAAATGACAAGCGGTTATCAACAATGAAATAAAGATTGCATGAGATATGAATAAGAGATATAGAAGAAGAACGATGAAGAATAATATCAAGTATGAAAACTATTCGTAATAAGTAAACATCAAATCCATTCCCTCGCTGTCATTCATTTTTTATATTTTTCTTGATATAAAGATCATTATTATTGTTGTCAGTATTATCCATAACCAATGACAGTTACCTTCACCAACATCATGATCATTGCTGCAGGAAATAGATTACAGTTATCATTATCATCATCACGGTAATGTTAACATGTTCATATTATATATTATTCGTTAAATGTTATCATTGATGTTAATCTTTCTCGTAATACTGTTATTTGCTGTTCCTTTTATTATCAGAATTTATTTCCATGATTACCACGCAGATGATTGCCCGATGCTGCATCTGTGTCTGACACGGAACATAGTTATAGTTTCTCTGATTTGCACAGTTTTCGCACCAATTTTGCCTTACGGACAGTGATGCAAGAAGTTGAAGGTGGAATTCAGTTTAAGAAAACGAAAATAATAATTCAGCAGTGAACAGGGAAGCTAGTAATATCTACGATTCGACCAAACAGAAAATGGGAAAGAGAGGAAATGAATGAATAAATGGATGAAGGGAAGGAAACAAAACGGGAAAGAGAGAGAGCGTGAAGAAAGAATGAGAAGGAAATATTGTGAATAAAAGAGAAAGAAAACGCAGGATGGGAATGGATGAAGGACTAGATGAATGATTAAAATAATGGAGGTAAAAAAAATGTTTAGATAAAGAAAAGAAAAAGAAAAAAACAAAACATAGAAGCTTTCTTAAGAGGGAAGCTCAAGACTGGTCGAAGGAGATGGAGCGCTACTGTGACGTCATCAAGGCGTCTCGCGCTTTACACGAAACTTGATTTAATGTGAGGCGGCGACACGTACAAGGCGGGTGTCGTTAAAACTAATCTTCTTAATTTCAATTATTCCTTCATTTCATCATATGGTGCCATAGTCTAGATATCTCACCAAAAATAAAGGTATTTCCTTTCTGTGGATCGCGATTGAAAATCAGTTGTTAACTTCTCGAATACGTTTACATTACTTCCTCTTCTGTATTTGAGCACGGTTAAAGGCGTTCCTTCGTTCATAGTATATATTTCACTAAGGCATCTTACTGATACGTATAATTCGTAAAGAAATACGTATTTTCAACACGCGTTACGACATGCGTCAGAAGCGCAATACGAATTTAACGCTATAAAATTCACCAGCAGTTTACAGCCGAGACAGTAGCTTACCTAACAAGAGCAACGACGGTCCTTCTATACTTATATCTCTTGGAAAAGAAATCGCTAAAGCCTTTTCCCAATCTTATTCTCTTAATCAATATGGCAGTGGAATTACTTGGACCATGGCGATGATACTAGCCAGAGCGCTGGAATTCGCCATTCGACACAAGTTTTTGAGAAAATACAGTGATGAGAAGACCTATGTTCACAGACGACGGTTACAGTCAAGATTTGTCCTTTTACGGTAGTGGTCAAGAAGCACAAAAAAGAGATGTTCGGAGGAGATGAA
>NW_020869094.1:32500-35000 GCF_003789085.1 Penaeus vannamei | reverse complement strand
AAAAAAAAAAACAAAACAAAACAAAACAAAAAACAAATCCACACCACAACCAGACCCTCTCCACTCGGGCAAGGCGAGATCAGTAGCAACTGGAGGTGGTGGTGTCATGGCGTCTGTTTGAAAGCTTGTTTATTGAAAATATAACCATTAAAGCATTATTTTCCATCCTTTTGAAAACTGAAAAGACCAATTAAATCGACAATATTCACAAAACATCCGTAAATTTAGTGACGTCATCAAAATAAACCCCATGTTTTTTTTTTTTTTTCAAAAAAGAATGAGACGCCATGACATCTCTCAGCAGGAATTTCATGACCCCGAGAATGACCTCTATCCACAGCTAGCACAAAGAGCCGAATCTCCTATACCAAGAAGAGAAATATAGAAGGAATATAGCCTCCCACACTCTCTCTCTCTCTCTCTCTCTCTCTCTCTCTCTCTCTCTCTCTCTCTCTCTCTCTCTCTCTCTCTCTCTCTCTCTCTCTCTCCACTCACCATCATTCGTTGCCAGATCGACCTGAGCTCCGCGGCGATCAGGTCCTGCACCACGAGGGCTGAAACCGCGGAAGGTGGCGAGGATGAGGGCTGTTTCTCCTGTTGGGGGAGGAAGGGGCCGTTTAGGAGGGGTGGAGGGCGGGGGTGGTTGGGGGGGAAGGTTAGAAGCAAAGACTATATAGGAAAGATAG
Source organism: Penaeus vannamei (assembly GCF_003789085.1). NCBI lineage: Eukaryota > Metazoa > Arthropoda > Malacostraca > Decapoda > Penaeidae > Penaeus > Penaeus vannamei. The sequence continues at coordinate 34,314 of NW_020869094.1, read as the reverse complement.
GAAAGTATGGAGAAAGCCTGTGAGCCCCAGCGTTTGGCGGATGTTTGATATCTGAACAATAGATGGCGTTGTGGTACGCGTGTGTCGTCTGTTTGTTTACTATCATGAAACGTCACTTACTCGAAACGGTCGGAAAGGAACTGTTTGTTTTTTTTGGGTTTGTTTGTTTTTGGTGTGTTTGTTTTTGCGTGTTTTATGCTTCCTGTTTTAGCTGTAGGCCTGCTTTCCTTGATACTTTCATTGATGATGACTTGGAATCAAATAAAGAACTGTTTTACATGAATGTGTTTTGTTTATCCTTGGTTTAATGACAACAAAAAATAATGAAAAAGATGAAGAATTTATTAATGTCGAATGATTGCGGATTTTATTTAATAGATTTGTTTATTTAATAAATTGTAGAGTTTATTGAATCTAAGTTTATATTCACTGTATTAACACCAAAGATATTGTCTGCAGTAAAATTGTATAGTATTTAAACAATAATTTTATTGATGTCATGTAAATGTGCATACACCTGAGATAATTATTAATGTTTTATTGTCATTTTCTGAAAAAGTGCAAAACCTTATTTTAATGTACGAAAAGAAATCTCTAATAAGAAGAAAAAGTTATTAATGAACAGAATAATTATATAATTCCATGTAAATTTATATATATAAGTAGTTCTTTGATAGTTATATTTAGAAAGGAGAGAGAGAGAGATAGATAGAGAGATAGAGAGAGAGAGAGAGAAGAGAGAGAGAGAGAGAGAGAGAGAGAGAGAGAGAGAGAGAGAGAGAGAGATAGTATGTCATGGAGAGAAATAACACGCACATGTAAACAAACACACATACGCAAACACACACATAGCTACACATACACACGCACACAAACACATGTATATATATTAATATTTCTTTTACGAAAATTAAATCTTCCCATAATACACGATTTCCATATTTCCATTAAGCATATTCATCAAAATCACAACTTTTTTGAATACTTATGGCATGGACCGACCACATTAACTACTATGCACTTCCAGCAATCTATTTCATCGACTCAAAAATTATCTATTTCCACAATTACCTTCATTATTCTGAAAGTTGACCATTGCCTTTGCTCCGAGTAGAATTCTCACAGTCTGCACGTGGTTCAGAGCCGCTGCCATCATTAGGGGCGTGTTTCCTAGGGATTAAGGGGCAATTTTGGCATTATAGCATTAGCATTATCATTATTACTATTATTTGATTGGGGTTTTTAAAGTTATGTTCATTGTGTTTGTTTCAGTGTAATATATGAAGTGTGGTTTGATGTTTTGATTAATATTTTATTGTAGTATTATTATGCTTATTTTTATTCATTTGAGAATATTTTTAAAGATTGGTATTATCATACCTCACCAATTTAATCTCACACACACACACGCACGTACACACACACACACACACACACACACACACACACAACACACACAACACACACACACACACACACACACACACACACACACACACACACACACACACACACACACACACACACACACACACACACACACACCACACACACTCACACACACACACACACAAACATCCCCCAACACACTTACACCCCCTCCCCCCTCCCCATCCCCCCCCCTCCAACCCATCCACCTCCCACCCCCATTCCCCTTCCCCCCCTCCCCCCTACTCCCTTCTCCCCACATCCACGCCCGACTCACCGGCCTTGTTGGGATGTCCAGCACGGCGCCCGCCCTGATCAGGTCCTGGGCGGCGATGGAGTTGTCGAGGGCGGCGGCCACGGAGAGGGCGGTGTCTCCTGGAGGGGGC
>NW_020869094.1:22500-27500 GCF_003789085.1 Penaeus vannamei | reverse complement strand
TGATATATATATATATATATATATACATATACATATTATATTTATATATATATATATATATATATATAATATATAATATATATATGTATATAGTACATACATATATAATCACACTGCCTTACCTTCGTTATCCTGCAGGTTGACCGAGGCCCCCGCGCCCAGGAGGATCATGATCCTGGTTGATTACTGGATCAGACGGGCGGATGAGGGCGTGTGGTCCTGCGGGAGAGAATTGGTGTTTGTTATTATCTGTTCTTGTTCTTTTTTTGTTTTTGTTTTGTGATTTTGGTGATTTTGATTGGATTAAACTAATGATTTTTTTTATTTGTTTTTTTATTTAGTTAGTTATTTATGTGTTATATGTATTGTGTCTGGTCTGTCTTAGGTTGGGCGGAGAGAAATTGGTGTTATTTTTCTGTTTTTTTTGGTTTTTTTGTTCCTTGTTTTGTGATTTTAGTGATTAATGTGATTGAATGTTTGTTTATTTATTTAGTTATGAATTTTGTTATTTTAGTTTATTTATTTATGGTTTATTCTAGGTGTTTGTCTTGTCTTCTTCGGGAGATAAGGATTGGTGTTATTTTTTTGTCTACTTTTTTCTGTTTTGTTTGTGATTTATTGATTAGTGATGAATCTGTTTATTTGTTTTAAATTTAGTTATTATGTGTTTATCTATGTTGTCTGTCTGGGGTTGGGGAAAGGATTGGTGTTATTATTTCTTTTTTCTGCTTTTGTTTTATGATTTTATTGTTAAACTATGAATTTGATTATACTTTTTTTTTTTTTTAAATGTTTTGTCTCTCTCTGTGTCTGTCTGTCCTGTGGTTTGGGGAAAGGATTGGTGTTATTATTTCTATTTTTTCTGTTTCTTGTTTTGTGATTTTATTGATTACCCGTTGAAGTTTGTGTCTATTCATTTTTTTATTTTTAGATTTTTCTGTTTGTCTTATGGTGTGTGTCTGTCTGTTTATTCTCTACCTCTCAAATCTGTTTCTCTCTTGTTTTAATTGATTCTACTATAATTTTTTAATTAGTTTATCTATGTTCTTGTGTCCTATTCTGTTTTCTCTCTATTTATTTGGTCTAATCTACCTATTATATCTATCTATTTATGTCTACCTTTTGTCTTATTTATTTATTGATTTCATCATCTTTCGAAAATGGATGGAATGACTTTATTTTTTCTTTCCTATGGGTAAGCTTTGTGGTGTGTCTTTTCATGTTGTGACTGGGGAATTTATTTATGAAAATTATGAGGAAGATTTACGGTCTCATTGCTCTATTTGTCTGTCTGTCTAATCTACCTCTGTCTCTGTTCGCGTAGTTTTTTTAATTCTGTTTTTCTCTTATTATATTGTCTCTATCTGTCCTCGGTCTGCCTTGTTTGTCTGTTTTTCTGCATTCCTCTTCCCCCTCTTCTCTTCCTCCCCCCCTTTTCTTCATCCCTCCTCCGTCGCTCCTTTCCTCCTTCCTTATTCTCCCATTCCTTCCCATCTCTTNGAGGACGGAAGAAAAGGAGAAAGAGGGGAGAAAAAAAGAGAATGATGAAAGAAGGGGGGTGAAGGATAGATCATTAAATGGGAAAAAAGCGAGGAAGGAGTAGAGCGTAGAAGAAAAGGAGAAAGGGAAGGAAAAGGAAGGGAAAAAGAGAGAGGAGGGGAAGGAGGGAGGGGAGGTTATTCACTGGCACGCACCGTCGATCGCTGGCTTGAAAGTGCCACGAAGCTGCGGGGGCGTCGGAGTGGGGAATCAGAGGGGGTCACGAAAAGGAGGAGGGGGGGGGGCGAGGGGGGAGGTATTGGCAAAATGGGGTTATTCGCCGAAAATGTATCTCAGATAGGGGGTTATAGAAGTGTCCGCGACTCTCTCTCGTCTCGCATCGATCACTTGCTACGAGGAGAGAGAGAGAGATGCATATCTCTCTCTCTGTTCTCTCTCTCATTCGCATAGTCGTCTGTCTTTCTCTCTATCTAATCACTATCTGTCTCTTTCCTTGTCTGCTACTCTCTCGATGTCAACACTCTTTCTTTCTCTGCCTCTTCATCTGCCAGATGTATTCTCATCTCTCTATCTATCGTGTTCTTATGCTTCTCTCTCTCTCTTCCTCTCATCTCTCTCTCTCTCTCTCTCTCTCTCTCTCTCTCTCTCTCTCTGCTCTCTCTCTCTTCTCCTCGTTTCTCACTCCTCCCCTACTCTCCTTTCCCCCTTCGTCTCTCCGCCTCCCAGTCCCCTCTCTCCTCTCTCCCACGGAGATGACCCACGCCTCCACCTCCCTCTCCAGCCCCCCTTTTCTCATCTCATCCCCTTACTTTCCCCCTCCCTCTATTACTCTTTTTTAAATGCGTAGAGGCGTAGAGATACGCATACACGCGTTACCGAGATTGCTCCTTGGCAATGTACACACACACTAACATGAGCGAAATGCAAGTTGGAATTTGTATATGTGAAATTTCATGTGTTGTTGCTGGAGGCTTTGGATCTTTAGGAGAATGTGAATGGTGGAAAGACTATAGCAAAATGAGAGGAGAGGGAGGGAGATAATGGGAGGGAGGGAGAGCGGAGGAGAGGAAGAAGAGGAAGAGAGAGGAAGAGAGAGGAAGAGAGAGGAAGAGAGAGGAAGAGAGAGAGAGAGGGAGGGAGGGAGGGAGGGAGAGAGGAGAAGAGAGAGAGAGAGAGAGAGAGAGAGAGAAGAGAGAGAGAGAGAAGAGAGAGAGAGAGAGAGAGAGAGAGAGAGAGAGAGAGAGAGAGAGAGAGAGAGAAAAGAGAGAGAGAGAGAGAGAGAGAGAGAGAGAGAGAGAGAGAGAGAGAGAGAGAGAGAGAGAGAAGAGAGAGAGAGAGAGAGAATGCAAAATGATTGAAGAAACACAATCAAAGAAGACAAGAAGAGACAAAGATATCAATAGATAAAAGGGGGAAAAATATATACAAAGACAGAATAATAAAAAAGAAACTGACATGAAGCAAGAAGGTAAATCAGATGAATTAGAACCAAAATTCAAAAAAATTCAAATGCACAGACTTTTTTAGACGTACGCAAAATATAAAGTACTCCCTTTGCCTTTGTTTAGGGTGTAACGCTAACACTATAACACTCCGTAACTCTCCACGTTATATATAAAAGTCATAGAACTATTCCAAATCCGAGGTCAGGCCATGTCAATAAAAGGTACACATTAAATTATTTAACTACAGCATTCGAGCTATGAAAAATAGACTCTTCATCTATTTTGATACTTTCAGGAAATTAAGTTCTCAAAGCTTTATGAATAACAAGAATAGCGTCAAGTCATGGACTATTATCACAAATACATTTAGATATTAATATGTGGCGCTGTATCTATGTGCATGTACACTGCATGTATATGCATGTGTGTATATGCATGTTTGTATGTGTATGTACGTGTGTATGCATGTGCATATATGTGTGTGTGTGTGCATGTGCATGTGTGTTTGTGTGCATGTACATGTGTGTGTATGCACGTGCATGTGTGTTTGTATGCCTGTGTTTGCATGCACGTGCATGTGTACGCTCGTGTACGTATGTACGTAAGAGCCAATGAAAGGTCCAACTTAAAGCCCAATCACCACCACGCTAATAACATGAGAATTTCCTACGAGTTATTTATCACCCAAGTTGCAAGGATGATTCATGATGCTTTTACTTGGGGAAGAGAAGAGCGGGGAGGGGAAGGGGAGGGGGGGGGGGGTGCTGAGGTTGGGGGAAGGGGGGGGGAGAAGGAGAGAGAATAAGGCGTGAGAAAGGAAGACGAATGTCAGGAGCTGCTTTTTTCTTAGGAGTAAGAGGGATAGGGATGAAGAAAGAGAGAGAGAGGGATGAGAGAGAGAGAGAGAGAGAGAGAGAGAGAGAGAGAGAGAGAGAGAGAGAGAGAGAGAGAGAGAGAGAGAGAGAGAGAGAGAGAGAGAGAGAGAGAGAGAGAGAGAGAGAGAGAGAGAGAAGAAAGAAAGAAGAGAGAGAAGAGAGAGAGAGAAAGAAAGAAAGAAAGAAAGAAAGAGAGAGAGTGGTTTGAGTAGTAAATATTCACATACTTTTTATTTATAACCATTGCTTATGTAACCTCCAATTTTCCTCCTTTTATCAGCTACATCTTGTTTTCTTATCATAATTCATGAAAACAGCAAACAAGTGAAAAATTCATTTATAATGCATGTTATATAATCATAGAAGATGGTACGATAGCAGTAAAATAAGCCAAATACCATGTTTCCATAAAGGTTATTATTCTTGACGTAAAACCTAAAAGAAAGGGTACATTTGAATTAATGAAAAACAATAATACAAAAAAGAAAAAAAGAAAAACTAAAAACAATAATACAAAAAAGAAAGAAAACCTAAAAACAATAATACAAAAAAGAAAGAAAGAAACCCTAAAACAATAATAAAAAAAACTAAAAACAATAAAACGAAAGCAAAACAAAACAAAAAAAAAACATCAAAGGTTATGGCAATAATGATAATAAACCGACAATGAATTACGTACATAGAGAATGACGATAATAATAATATTTCACAGTTTTATACACATTTTTTTTTTTTTTTTTTTTTTTTTTTTTTTTTTTTTTTTGCGTGTTCCCTGTGCGTGTGTGTCTGCCATCAAGCTTCTATGTGCGTGCGTGTCCTTGTTTACCTTACTGTGTGCGTATATCCATGTACATATTTGCGTTTGTTTATTCATGTCCCTCTACGTACCTTCGCCTCTTTTGATCTTTCTCTCTCTCTATGTCTCTCCTCTGTCTGGGTATGGACTTTTATGTTCGATCTCTGTCTGTCTGTCTGTCTGACTGACTCTCTTTCTGTCTGTCTGTCTCCCTTTTTGAATATCTGTCTTTCTATCTGTTTCTCTTTATTTCTGTCTGTCTGTTTGTCTGTCTGTCTGTCTCTCTTTCTTTCTTTCTATCTTGTCTAGCTGTCTATGCCCTCTCTCTTGTCTCTGTCTCTCCGTCACTCCCCCCTCTCCTCTCTCTCTCTCTCTCTTTCTCTT
>NW_020869094.1:0-2500 GCF_003789085.1 Penaeus vannamei | reverse complement strand
ATCCCAACCCCTCCTCTTCTCTTTCCCTCATTCCTTTCCCCTGCTCTTCACCCGCTTCCTCGCTCGCTTCCTCTCATTTTCGCCTTCCCCTTCCTTTCCCCTTCCTTCCTTTTCCATCTTCCACCGCTTTCTTCTGCCCTCTCTTCTTTATCCTTCCTCTTTCCTCTATTTTTTTTCTTTCGCTCCTTCCGCGCATGCCCCCTTTTCCCCCCCTCTTTTCCCCCCCCTCCCACTCTCCTCCGATCATTTCCATTTTTCCTTATCTCTTTTCCCTTTTTATTCTCCTTATTGTCTCTCTCTTTTTTTGATTTCCCTTTTTTTTTTTTTCTTCTTCTTTTTTCCTTTTTTATCGTCTTTTTTTTCTTTTTTCCCTCCCTTTCCTTTTTTTTTCCTTTTCTCTGCTCTCTCTGCTTTTTTTTCGCTTCTCCTTCTCCCTTTCTCCTTCCTCTTCCCCCTTTCCCCCTCCCCCTTCCTTCGGCCTCTCTTTTCCCTTTCCTTCTTTCTTTCCCCCTTTCCTTTTTTTAATCTTTTCTCTTTCTTAATCTTTCTCTCTCTTCCTTCCCCTCTTTTCTTCTCTCATTTCCCTCTCTCTTTCTCCTTGTTCCCCTCTCCTTTCCCCCCCTCTCCTTCCCCTCTTCTCCGCCCTCTCTCTCTCTCTTTTCCTCCCTCTCTCTCTCCCTCTTTCTTCTCTCCCTCTCTCTCCGTTTCTATCTCCCTCTCTCATCTCAGCTTCACTCCGCCCTCTCTTCTTTTCTCTCTCCTCAACCTTCTCTCTCCCTCTCTCTTCTCTCCTCTACTCCAGTCTCTCTACTCTCCTTCTCTGCCTCTTCCCCTTCTCTCTCTCTCACTCCTTCTCTCTACCTCCTCTTCTTCTCTTCTCCTCCCCTCTCTCTCTCCTCGTCCTCCGTCTTCGCTCTTCTCTCCCTCTTCTTCCTCTCCCCTCTCTCCGCTCCTGCTTCCCTCGGCTCTCTCCTACTTCTCTTCCTCCGTCCTCTCTCATGGGGACTCACTCGTGATTGCTCCTCTCTTTCCAAATCTCTCTCTCCTCCTCCTCTCTCCCTCGTCTCTCCCTTCCCTCGTCTCTCTCTCTCTCTCTCTGACCATCCTTCTCTGTCTAGATCCACTCCTCTCTCCCTCGTCTCTCCTCCTTCCTCTCCGTGTCTCTCTCATCTCTCATCTCTCTCTCTTCTCTCTCGTCTCTCCTCTCTCTCTCTCTCGCTTTCCTCCCCCCTCTCTCTCTCTATCCTTTTTAGCCTAATCCTTCCTCGGCAGGATTATCTGACCTTGAGTCTTTCATCCCTAGGATAATTCACTTACTCTCACATGATTATCCTAATCCATTATGTAATCATTTTCCACTCAATATCTTAATGTTCTGGTTCAGTGATCACGTCGATGATATCTCTATGCTATTAGGAGTCTTTGTTATACAGATTCTCAGGATTCAGCAAAAAATGTAACTAATCTGTTTACCGAAATGATTAGATACGTATGACTGACTAGTTATGGTGCAGATTATAAAAAAGAAAATTTCTCTTTGTTTTTATGTTTTTTAACGTTAATTTTCCCTTCTTTTCACTTTCTTTTTCTTTCATATTCATTCTCTCTTCTCTATTCTTCCCCCTTCCCTTCTCTTTTCCCTTCTCTTCCATCCCCTCCGCCCATCTACCTCTTTCTGTTTGTCTGTTTGTCTATATGTCTGTCTGTCTGTTTGTTTGTGTGTATGTATGTATGTTTCTAATCTGTTTGTCAATTTGTCTGTATCTCTGCCTCTCTCTCTCTTCTCTTCTCTCTCTCTCTCTCTCTCTCTCTCTCTCTCTTCTTCTCCTCTCTCTCTCTCTCTCTCTCTCTCTCTCTCTCTCTCTCTCTCTCTCTCTCTCTCTCTCTCACTCTCTCTCACACACACACGCGCGCACACACACACGCACACACAAGGACTCCTCTTCCTCACACATAACACAAATATTGATGTATCTGGATATGACGAAAACGATTACTTAAAGAATATAATGATGATGACAAAATCAATGATGACAGTAACAAATCTGCATTTTAGGTAACAGAAAAAGATTTACATTGGAATAAGGAAAATAATATTTCTTTATTGGTTATTCGTTCATCGAAAAAAAAAATAATTAAGGAACGTGAACATCCAGACGAGTTAAAAGGAACAACGTCAAATCAACGAAGCAAAACAACACATCAAATAGAAGTATTAAAAGAAAAGGATCAGCTGATAAAATAAAATTTTGCAGAGATATAATGATAATCCTTATTAAATACAATTCGAATGCCAGCGTAATTAAAATCCATGAAGGAAATGACATTTATGAGACTTACATAATTTTCTTAGTAGATTATAGACAAGTTTATGCTGATGATTATGTCTACACTGATTGCATGACAATGATATTGTAACTTCATATTAATAATTCTAAAGGGACGTAATAGGTAGCAGCATTGACATACCAGACATCTCGCGCATCTTATTGATAAGAAG
>NW_020869093.1:545015-569531 GCF_003789085.1 Penaeus vannamei | reverse complement strand
AAACAGGGAGGGGGGGAAAGGGGGAATTTAAAAAATTAAGGTTAAAAAGACCAAAGGACCAAATCCCCAATACATTACCAGAAACAGAACCCTGGACAAAAGTTAAAAAACAAACCCCACACCCAGACGACAAAACAGAAAAAAAACAGAACAAAGACAGACAACAAACAGACAGAACAATAACAAACAGACACAGACTTGAAACCAGGTTAAACAAAACACAAACAGAACCAACCAAGAAAACAAACAGACACCAAGACAGAACATAACAATCCGACAAACAAAACAGACAGACAAATACAAACAGACGAACAGACAACACAACAGACATACAAACAGACCACAGACTGACAAGGTAAACAAACAACAAAACAGACAACCAGAAAAACAGACACACAGACAGACATACAATCCGACAAACAAACAGACAGACAGTACAAACCAACAGACAGACACCACAGGCAGACATAATCAGACAGACGACAAACAATAGACAAGAGATAGACAGACAGATAGATAGATAGAAAAAAAAACTAAAAAAAAGGGTTAGAGGATATTGTGGAAGAGGGACAAGCCATGTAAACTCATGCACTGGGGGGGGGGGGGGGAAGAGGGGGAGTGGGGGGGAGGGGGGGAGGGGGAGGGGGATGCGTATGTCGTGTGCTGTTCTTGCCTGTTTGGAGTGGAAGGAACTATATGCAAAAAGGAAGGAAAAAAAAGAAAAAGAGAATATTTGAAAAATGTAAATGAAAGAGGGGAGAGAGATAGAAATAGAGAGAGAGGGTGAGAGACAGTGACATAAACACTTACACACATACACAAACAAAAACTCTCTCTCTCTCTCTCGCTCTTTCTCTCTCTCTCTCTTCCTCTCTCTCTCTCTCTCTCTCTCTCTCTCTCTTCGTCTCTCTCTTCTCTCTCTTCTCTCTCTCTCTCTCTCTCTCTCTCTCTCTCTCTCGTCTCTCTCTCTCTCTCTCTCTCTCTCTCTCTCTCTCTCTGCTCTCTCTCTCCTCTCCTCTCTCCTCTCTCTCTCTCTGGTCTTTCACACACAACACACGCAACACATACATACATACATACATACGCAAACAAATACATACATACAGTCACACACACAAACACTTACATACATATACACACATAAAAGGGAAATGAATAGACACACACATCCTTAGAAAAGGTCCTGGAAAAAGGAATGAACCCTTAAAAAATAAAAATAAAGAAAAAAAAAGAAAAAGAAAGATATAGATCCAAGAAAGTGTAATGAAACGGAGAAGAAAAAGAAGAAAATTAACAACATCTACAAAGTGTCATAAGAAAGCACCATCTGGACCTTTCTTGAGACAAAAGGAAGGCAGAGAGAGTGAGGGAGGGAGAGAGTGAGAGAGTGAGGGATGCAGAGAGAGAGAGAGAGAAGGAGAGAGAGAGAGAGAGGAGAGAGAGAGAGAGAGAGAGAGAGAGAGAGAGAGAGAGAGAGAGAGAGGAGAGAGAGGAGAGAGAAAAAGAAGGTAGATAGGAATAGAAAGGATGGTAGAATAGATAGCTAGTTGGATAAAAATGGGTAAATAGGCTAAAGGGGTAAGGGTAAATCATAGTCCAAGTATAAGGTAAACATCAGTAAATGTAGGGTAAGTGTTGGGTAGGAGAAAGGGAGGAGGGGGAGTGAAGTGCCATCAACCAGAAAACTGAAATGGAGAAAGGGCGAGAGAACAGGAGGGGGAGGAGAGGGAGGGGAGAGAGGGGAGGGAGGGGGGAGGGAGGGAGGGCAGGGGAGGGAGGGGAGGGAGGGGAGGGAGGGGAGGAAGGGAGCGAACAGGAGGGGAAGGGAGAGAACAGGAAGGAGAGGGAGAGAGGCAGGGGAGGGAGAGAGGCAGGGGAAGGGAGTTAGGGAGAGAGGGAGGTAAGGGAAGGGAAGAGGGAGGGAGGGGAAGGGGCCAGAAGTTGCGTGGAGGGGAAACATTTGGCCCTAAAGGTGATGGCGAGGGGAAAAGGGAAGGACATAAGAAACGAAATGAGATGGAGAGATTCTGCCTATTATGAGGGCAAACTGAAGGGGAAGAGGAGAGAAGGAGGGGAGGGGGGAAGGGTAGGGAGGAGGGAGAGAGAGGGAGGGAAAGAAGGGGAGACGGAGGGAGGGGAGGAAGAGAGAGAGGAGAGTGAATAGAGAGAGAGAGAGAGAGAGAGAGAGAGAGAGAGAGAGAAAGAGAGAGAGAGAGAGAGAGAGAGAAAGAGAGAGAGAGAGAGAGAGAGAGAGAGAGAGAGAGAGAGAGAGAGAGAGAGAGAGAGAGAGAGAGAGAGAGAGAGAGAGAGAGAGAGAGAGAGAGAGAGAGAGACGGAGAGCAGAGCGGTAGAAATAAAGATCAGAGAAATGAAAAGTAAAGAGACAAAAGGAGAAACAAAAGAGAAAAGGAACAGGCGATTATACTGATGTTTCCTCAAAAAAAGAAGAAAGAGAGAGAGAGAGAGAGAGAGAGAGAGAGAGAGAGAGAGAGAAGAGCAGAGAGAGAGAGAGAGAGAGAGAGAGAGAGAGAGAGAGAGAGAGAGAGAGAGAGAGAGAGAGAGAGAGAGAGAGAGAGAGAGAGAGAGGAAGAGAGAGAGAGAGAGAACAGTGACAGAGAGAAAGAGATGAAGAGAGAGAGAGAGAGAGAAGAAGAGAGATGAGAGAGAGAGAGAGAGAGAGAGAGAGAGAGAGAGAGAGAGAGAGAGAGAGAGAGAGAGAGAGAGAGAGAGAGAAAGAGAGAGAGAAAGAGAGAGAGAGAGACAGAGCGAGAGAGAGAGAGACAGCGAGAGAGAGATATCCATATTTTTTTTCCTCTCCTCTCAATCTTGCAAGTTACAGATGCAATGGGTTATCCTGCACCAGTATCACTTATTCCCTTCGCTTATTTCCCTAATTTATCGGCCATTCGCTCTTTCATCGAGTCTATAATGCACTATAACATCCACCATTCATCTTCGGAAGGGCGGCGCGGGCGGCACGGGCGGCGCGGGCGGGGATGGCCCGGCTCTCGTCGCTCTTTCCATTTTCTCTTTTTTTGTCTGTTTTTCTCTCTTTTCTATTTTTTTGTCTGTTTCTCTCTTTTCTATTTTTTTTTGTCTGTTTCTCTCTTTCTATTTTCTATTTTTTCTATTTTCTTTTTTCTATTTTTTCTATTTTTTGTCTCTCTTTTTTTTCTATTATCTATTTTTGTCTCTTTCTCTCTCTTTCTATTTTCTTTTTTGTGTTTTTCTTCTTTTCTCTTTTTTGTGTTTTTTCTCTTTTCTTCTTTTTTTCCTTTTTTGTGTTTTTCTCTTTTCTCTTTTCTCTTTCTTGTTGTGTCTTTCTCTCTTTGCTAGAGATGTTCAGAGAGAGAGAGGAGAGAGAAGAGAGAGAGAGAGAGATTGAGACGAGAGAAGATTAGGAGAGAGAGAGAGAGAGTAGAGAGAGAGACAGGAGACAGGAGACAGACAGAGAGAAAGAGAGAGAGAGGGAGAGAGACAGACAGACAGAAAGAGAGAGAGATAGAGAGAGATTGAGAGGCGGTCTACAAAGTTCCATCCCTCATAGATCGATAAAGGTGAAAATCCATATCTAGAACGATGTCATTTTAACCCTTTCAGTACAAGTACCATTTTCAAAGCTCCAGGGGGGGGGGGGGAGGGAGGAAAGCGGAATGGGAGGGGAAAAAGGGGAGGGGGAAAAGGGGAGGGGGAAGGAGGAAGAGTTGTGAAAGGAGAATAGGAAAAAAAGGGAAGGATGGGAGAGAAAAGAAAGGGAAGGAGGAGGGAGGTGAAAGGAGAAAGGAAATGAAAAGAGGAAGGGGGAGGGAAAAGGGAGAGGAAAGGAGAGAGAAAAGAGGAAAGGAATAGGAATAGGAGGAAGAAGGTGAAAGGGAAGGAGAAGCTAAAAGAGAAAGGAAAACAGAGAGAAAACGAAAAGAAGCGAAAGAGAGAAGGGAAGAGGAAGTGAAACGCACAAAAAAAGCAAGCGCAAAAGGGAAAGGGAGCGGGAGTGTAAAGATTGGTTATGAAAGGCCATCTGGAGTCTGGTTTATCGTAAGGGTCCCTGTCCTTAACGGAAATCGATACAGAGGACAAGCATTTCACTCATCTGTGTCTTATTTATTAGTCTTTCCATTATCTATTTGTTATCTTTATTATTGACTTTATTTATCCATTTATCTGTGGGTGTTTGTCTTTGCTATCTTTATCATTTGCTTAATTTATTTGTCTTCTATATACACTGATCTCATTCTATCATTTATCTACTTGTTATCTTTATTATTAATCTTATGCTTTTGTTATTGTGTCTCGTATCGATTATAGTCAATAGTTCTCTTTTTTATTCGTTTATAAGCTTATCTATTTGTTGTCTTTATTTTTTTTTTACTTTGCCTAATGTTTTTTTTCTTTATTAATATTTTCTTTGTGGTTGTTATCTTTATACATTTTCTTTATACATTTCTCTAATTTCTTATTATTTATTTATTGGTATTTCTGGGATATACATATTCGTATAATTCCTATAAACAAAATACTAAAAATTTACACGTATAATGGAAGTCAGTTTTTTTTCAGTTAAATATGAACACACAAATGAAATATATAAGACGTTCAGATGCAGGAAGGTAAAAAAAATAAATACATAAATAAAATATGATGCGACTTCCAAACGCGAGACGGTAAAAAATGGATATGCAAAGAAATATCCGAAAATCTGCGAACGAAAAGCGAAAAAGGGTTCCTGAATGAAATATATGAAAAGGATTATTGCGAGAACAATATTATCGAAAATCTGAAGGCGAAACAGAACACAGACGGAGCAAAAGGCTGCTTTCCCAAACTGAATGAAATGATATGCCGAGAAAACAAAAAGTGCAATTCCCAACATCAATTTATGTGAAAAATAATAGATTACCATTTTCACGAAATGAATTGAACTTGCTGCAGAGTGGTGGCAGTGGTCAATTATAATATCGCTTACCATCAAAGACGCTACGGACCCATCCGGGGTTAAAAGATTTAAACACATTAAATAAATATGTATCTATAAAGCACAAACATTCACAATTATACATCACGCATTATATAAAAAGGCAAAATTTTTACATACTTAATAAAGGTAATGGTTTTAGTTACCATGATATATATTCAGAGATATATATTAATCCCACATCAGAAAAAATAAAATACCATTACACGAAGAGAGATGAGAGGTAGAACATAATAAATAAACCGTAAATGAACTTAAACTCATAACTCGGCTATCCTCTTACTGCCTCTTCTTTGAGAGAGCGTTGTATGAGTGTGCCGAAAAAACCGGTGTCCACTGTGTTGCTAGAATGCCTTTGCACTGGGGGGAATAACCGCGTCCTTCTGCACATCATAGGGGCCATAAAGATTGTGGCAAAGATACTCCTTGGCGAGGTGGTGAGGAGGGGGAAGAGGGGAAGGAAGGAAGGTGGGAATGAAGGAGAGGCGAAGGCAGTGGGGGAAATATGGTGGAGGAGGATGAGCGATATGTAGGGAAATAGGAGGCGGGATGATGTGGAGCACGACAGTGACGTGAGCGCGAAAAGAGTGTAGACGTCGTGGCGAGAACAAGAGAGAGAAGCAGAGAAGAGAGAGGATGGGGAGAGGATTTGCTGCCAAGAATGGCGAGGAGGGGATGGATAGAGGTAAGTTAGCGGGTGTAAGAGGCAGGGGGAGATGGAAGTGGGTATGGAGGGAGGGTGGAAAGGGGATTGAATGAGGGGTGAGATATTATGCGAGATTGAGCACAGAACACTAGGCGTGCAATGAGCCAAATTGAGTGGCCGAGGATGGCTGGTGTGAGGAGGAAGGCGGAGAGCGTGGGAAGAACAATTGGGGATGCAGTACCATGCAGGTGGGGGAAGCGCGGCAGAGTTATGAACTACGTATGCGGTGAGTTGAGGCCAGAGGAGGAGGAGGAAATGTTACGATTATAGGGTGAGACTAGACGACGCGTCTCTCGAGTTAGAACGTTAGGAAATGCGAACGGTGGCCGTCGCAGCGAGTAAAGAGAAAGACAGAGTCATGGTGTATGTCGAGTATGTAGCATGACAGAGGGAACCGGAAGGGGGGGTTGGATGGGGGTTAAGCAGCCAAAAGAAAACCCCCGTCAAAATCGACGCCATAAACTCACCTTTGGACCCAAGCTAGGTCATTGGAGGTCAAAGAGAGACTGACCGACCCCGATCTGTACCCCGGGGGTCAAGTCTTAAAAATGGAAAGGGGAAACTAATGTATTTTATAAAGGACGGATTGATGTAAAATGGTCTTTATTTTAGTTCGGTTTAAGAGCGGGATTTGTCTATAATTTTTGGATCTTTGTCTTGTATTCACTTTAAGAGAAAAAAAATGTAAAAGTTATTATTCACGTTCGTAAGCAAGAGTTATTTAGTAATAATGATGATGACAGTAAATTAAGGATAATAATAATAATAATAATCCAATAATAATACATAAAATAATAATAATAATAATAATAATAACTGAACTCCTCCAATAATAATANTCCTGCTCCTCTCTCTCTCTCTCTCTCTCTCTCGCTTCTCTCTCTCTCTCTGTCTCTCTCTTCTCGCCTCTCTCTTTCTCTTCACTCTCTCCTCTCTCTCTTTCCTCTTCTCCTCTCTCTCTCTCTCTCTCTCTCTCTCTCTCTCTCTCTCTCTCTCTCGCTCTCGTCTCCTCTCTCCCTCTCTCTCTCTCTCTCTCTCTCTCTCTCCCTCCCTCTCTCTCCTCTCATCTCCCTCTCCTCTCCCTTCTCTCTCTCTCTCTCTCTCTCGCTCTCCCTCTCCCTCTTCCTCTCCCGTCTCTCCTCCTCTCTCTCTCTTCTCTCTCTCTCTCTCTCTCTCTCTCTCTCTCCTCTCTCTCTTCTCTCTCTCTCTCTCTCCTTCTCTCTTCCTCTCTCCTCTCTCGTCGGGCTCCGAGACTTTTTAAGAGATTAGTGCAGTGAAGGCCGGGTCTTGGTTGCATTTGTTTGTTTGTGCAAGTCGAGTGATAGAGGTGTTGAGGTGGGTGAGGGGAGAGGGAGAGGGAGACCGTGGTTTGTTGTTGTTGTTCGAATTTCTTGTTTTATTATTATTTTGTGTTTGTCTCTTTCTTCCCTTTCTTCTTCCCTTATCTCTCTCTCTTTCTCTCTCTTCTCTCTTCTCTCTCTCTCTCTCTTCTCTCTCTCTCTCTCTCTCTGTCTCGTCTTCTCTCTGTCTCCTCTCCTCTCTCTTCTCTCTTCATCTCTCTCTCTCTCTCTCTCTTCTCTCTCCTCTCTCTCTCTCTCTCTCTCTCTCTCTCTCTCTGTTTATCTGTCTGTGTACTTTGGGGTACACTCTGTCTCTGTCTCTGCGGCCTACTCTATCCTGTTTCTCCATTTTTTCCATTTTAACATTTCCCTGTATAGCCACCGCAGCGAGAGTAATCCCAGTCGAACCGCTTTTGTTTAGAAAACCGAAGTTGGTCTAGCTAGGCCCCCAGTACCCTCCCTTCTCCTTTTTCCTCCCTTTCCCTCCCTCCTTCCTTCCCTTTCCTCCTCCCCTCCCTAAATCTAAAAAATCCTTCCTCCTCCCTTCCTCTCATTTCCCCTTCCCCTTCTTCTCCTTACTCCACTGCTTAGGAGTGACTTAACCCCCCCCCCCCCCCCCCCCCCCCCCCGCCCCCCCCCCCCCCCCCCCCCCCCCCACCCCCCCCCCCCCCCCCCGAGCGTCAAGAGTTTGTCTATCCATGCGTTTGAGGAGGAGAAGCTCGAGGATGAGAGAGAGAGAGGAAGGATAATGGTATTGGAAGAGAGAGAGAGGTGGAGAGAAACACTTCGCCCGCGGATCTCCTTAAAAGTTGAACGTTTCGATGCCTTTACTGTTTTTATATACAGTATAGTGGTTTGTTGTTTGTTTGTTTATTTGTCGTTTTATTTTTCTTTCGAGGCGGGAAAGGGGGTTGATAACGACTGCGTGAGAGGTTTGTGTTGTTGTTTTTCGGTTATTGCATTAACTTTTTGATTTGGTTTTGGAAGATGTGAAGGTGGTGGTTTGGTGCTTAAGTTACCTCCCTATCCCTCCCTTTTCCTCCACTCTTGTCTCTTTCTTGCTTTCCCCTCACTCTCTCCCACCTCTTCTCCCTCATTTCTTCTCCCTCTCATCTCTCCCCTTTCCCTCCCCAAAGATTGGCCCTGGATTTCTTTTCTTACTTCTGTATCGCTCTTTCTTCTCCTCCCCTCCCTCTCCTCCCCTGCCCCCCTCCTCATCCCTCTTCCGTTTCTTCCATCTCTTCCTCTTTCTTTCTTCTTTCCCTCCTTCCCTCCCTCTATCTCTCGCTTTCTCCTTTCTTTCTCCTCTCTTTCGATTGTCACTCGGGGTAAGGGGAATGGGTATCTCGTGTTTGTCGGTGTTTGTGTGTGTGCCTGCCAATGTGTGTGTATGTGCATGTTTGTTTATGTAAGCGAGGTCGATGCCCTCACGTTAAGGACACTCGTTTTTTGCTCGAAACCGAAATAAAGTAAGAGAAAAAGGGGACGAGAATTGCGTCGTAGTCTATGTATTTATGTTCTCCTGTCTCTCGTTTTATATGTCTTCGCGTTTTTTTATGTATATGTTTTTTTTCAACCGTTTCATTCATTATTTTTGATTGCCTTTTTTTAAGTGTTCGTTATATTGTTCAATGCTGCTTCCTTTTTTCTTCTTCTTCTTCTTCTTCTTCTTCATTCGTCTCCTTTTACTCTGCTTCATTTTTTTTACCAGTGTTTCATTCCTTTCCTCTTACGTTAAGAAAAGTGTAATTCAAATGGACTCGAGGCACCGGTGGACTGCTAACCCCTCCCATATAGGGAAGAGGTCACGCCCGCATCTTGGCCGTGGCGCTGGAAAGATCACGACTACTGTGTACGCCCGTTTTGATGGTGGTACACGGACTCGCTCATTAAGGAACTCGCTCATCGCTCATCACTCACTCATCAATTCGCTCGCTCGCTCATTCGCTCTCTTCACTCACTCACTCACTCATCACTCACTCACTCACTCACACTCACTCAACGCAACACACACACACACACACACACACACACACACCACACACACACACACACACCACACACACACACACACACACACACACACACACACACCTTCATCCGTTATGACTCGAAAGGCAGAAGTGTCGACGGTAACGAAGGGCAAGTGACGAGTGACAAGTGACAAACGACAGTTGCTGTGAAATGACAGGTGTGGTCCTGGGAGCGCCGCGATAGGTGTACAGCGGTTCGGTGTGGCTTCGGTTGGCTTAGAGTGGTAGGCTGTGGGGCGGCTTAGTGGTAGGCTGTGGGGGCTTAGTTGGTTGGCTGTTGTAGGCTGTGGGGCGGCTTAGTGGTAGGTTGTAGGCTGTGGGGGGGCTTAGTGGTAGGTTGTAGGCTGTGGGGCGGCTTAGTGGTAGGTTGTAGGCTGTGGGGCGGCTAGGCTTTAGTAGTGTAGGTTGTAGGCTGTGGGGCGCGGCGGCTTAGTGGTAGGCTATGTGGGTGGCTCGTGGTAGGCTTGGGTGGATCTGTGGCGTGGCTTGGCGTTGGGTTTTATGTGGCTTGACAGGGGTATATGGTCTCGGCTTAGCGTAGCGTAGCGTGGCAGGGGTGTGGAGGGAGAAACAGGTGTTGTGGCCTAGTTGTGCCGGTCGCGTGGCCCTTATATGGGGGCGGTGTGGGCTTACGGGGGGGTTGGGGGGCGGCCTGGGTTTGTAAGGGCCGTACGGGATAGGGTGCTCTGCGGCGGCGCTCTTGCTTCATCTCTTTATCTCTCGTTCTCTTGCTTCATATTTCTCGCTCTCTCTTTTTTTGCTTCGTGTATTTATCTCTCGCTCCTGCTTCATATCTCTCTGTTTCTCTCTCTCTCTCTTGTTTCATCTCCTTATTTTTGTCTTGCTTCGTTTCATTATTTGTCTTGCTTCATTTCTTTATTTCTCTGGTATTCTCGTCTCATCTCTTCTCCTTTTTTTCTTCATCATTTTCGTGTTCTCACTTGCTTCATTTTCTTCGTTCATTTTTTTCTCAAATTCTATCTTGTCTTTCCTCTAATTTTTTTCCGGTAACATTTTTATTCCTCTCTGCGAAGATGAAAGAATGAAACTAATAAATACGATGACAGAGTGAAGATGGGAATAGAGGGAAGACAATAACGAAGAAAAGATACAAAAAATTAAGAAAAGAAAGTTGCACGAACACAGTAGACTGGAACGTATTTTTTTTCTTTTCTTTTCTTTTTCTTTTCTTCCATTTTTTTTTTCTTTTCCAAGCACTAATCAGCATTCGAAATCTCGTACTTTTGACGCAACGTTTAAGTGCGATCAAAAACCTCAATTTATCATGGCTTGACCCCTCAAATTAGGTCGCTATGGTTACGGGGTCGATAGCATTTTATTTATTTACATTTTTTTTTATTTTTTCATTTGGCCTAACTTGTCGCTAAACGTAAATGTTGAAGAATAAGACGAGATTTTCTTGCTGTGAAAAAGGTAAATCTCTGCATTTTGTTTCTCGTATTTTTCTTTTTCTTTTTTTTTTTTCTTTTTTTTCTTTCTTTTTCTTTTCTTCTTCTTTGTCAGGAAGTTCGCGCGCGGTTGCCACTTTACTTTTATTTATTTATTTCATGAAAAGCGGGTAATTGGGGAAATAAATACGGCCAAGTTGACAGGTCCACTTACACCGACTTACATACTGTTCATGCTCGCTTAGGCCTTTCACACACTCGAATACTCACTCACTGAATAAGTGGTCATACTTAAGCACCGTTTTTTTTTGTAGTTTGTTGTTGTTTTTAAGTGTTTTTTTTATGCCCCTTTTTTTTTTTTTTTTTGCTCGCGTTGGTTACTTGTTTGTATTCCTTCAACTTCTTTGGGTCTTCCGGGAAAGTTTTTTAATTTATTTTTTATTTTTATTATTTTTTTTTTTTTTTTGTTTGTCTAGCGGGGTAATGGGGGAATTTTTTTTTTTTTTTTTTCAGCGTTAACAAGAGAAAAAGTAATTCGATGTCGTTTACAAACTCCGGAGCCAAACTTTGTGTCTGGAGGGAAAGGGTACGGGGGTAGGAGGGAAGGAAGAGAGGAGGGAGGAAACGAGGGGTAGGAGGGAAGGAAGGAGAGGAGGGAGGAGGGGTAGGAAGGAGGGAGGGTGGGAGAAGGGGTAGGAAGAGGGAGGGGGAGGAAGGGGAGGGGAGAGGAAGGAGGAGGAGGGAGGGAAGGGGCAGGACGGAGGGAGGAGGGAGGAAGGGGCAGGAAGGGAGGAGGGAAGGGTGGATGGACGGGGGAAAAAAATGCCGCACAATGTTTTTGAGTTGTTTTTAAACCTCTTTCCGCTACTTTTTGCCGTCTGTGTTTGTGGATGTTGGTAATGTACGAATGGCGAAGTTTTTAATGTGCCCCGCTGCCTGCCCGAAACTATCGCTCATTATCTCTCTCCTCCATTTGCTTTTCTTTTTTTTTTTTTTTTTTCATCCACTTCCCGTTGGGCGTCTTTTCTCTTCCATCCGCCATTTTTCTTTGTGGGTTCTCCCTTTTTTTTTCTTTCTCCCTTTTTTCTGTTAGTCCCTTTCTTTTTTCTTCCTCTTTGCTCCCCTTATCTTTTCCTCCGTCCCCTCGTTTTTACGCATCCTTCACTTTTTCTTTCTCTTCCTCTTTTCTTTCCTTTCTTTTTCCTTCCTTCCTCCCCCTCTCTCTTCTCTTTTCCTCTCTTCCCTTCCCTCCCCTCTTTTTTCCTCCCCTCTCTCTTCTCTTTCCTCCTTCCTTCCCCTCCGTTCCGTTCCTCCTCCTTCCTTCCCTTCCTCTCTTTCCCCCTTTCACACCCGGCTCCTCCCGGCGCTCTCCCTCACTCTCCTCCTCCCCTCTCCTCCCTCTCTCTCCCTCCCTTTCTCCTCTCGTCTCCCTCACCCTCTCTCTCACCTCCTCTCCTCCTCTCTCTCGCCTCCTCTCTCTCTCCCACCTCTCTCTCCTCTCCTCCTCTTTCCTCTCTCAGTCTCCTCTTCGTCGTCTCACTCTTCTCCACCTCTCTCTTGGTCGTCTTCCTCTCTCTCTCGTACACCCTCCTCTCCAAATCTCTCGTCTCTCTCTCTCTCATCTCTCCTTCTTATCCCCTTGCTTCTCCTTCTCCTCCTCCCTCTCTCCGCTTTATCTCCCCTTGACTATCCTTCTCTCAGTACACCCTTCTGCTCCTTTCTCCCATAACCTTCCTAAGGGGATCACCCATGATCTCAAAATTCCTTCTCTTCCACCTTCTCTAGTGTCGGGGCTTCTCATCAGCCACTGTTTCCTCTCACTAATCTCTCCCGCTTCTCCTCAACTTCTCTCCCCTTCTCTCCTTCTCCTCCCCTCTCTCTTCGTCTCACCCCTTTCTCCTTCTCTCCCCCCTTCTCTCCTTCTCTCACCCATTCTCTTCCTTCTCTTCCCCTTCTCTCCTTCTCTCATCTCCTTCTCCCTTTTCTCCCCTTCTCCTCCCTTTCTCTCCCTTCTTCCTTCTCGTTCCCTTCTCCCCTTCTCTCCCCTCCCCCTCCTACCCCCCTCACCCCTCACCACACCTCTCTCTCTCGCTTTCTCTCCTCTCCCTTTCTCCTCTCTCCCTCTCTTCCTCTCTCCCCTTCCCCCTCTCTCCCTTTCGCTCCTCTTCCCCCTCTCTCTCCCTCTCTTCGTCCCCTCGCAGACTTGTCCCTAACGACGCGTCAGCAAGAAAGGAGAGAAATATGCAAATGCGCCCGTCCGATGATGCGTCTGGATACCTCTGGCGGCGACAAATTGTTTATGGGGAGTTTCTCCTCCTTCGGGAACGCGTGATTTTGTGTTTTGTTTTGTTTTGTTTTTGTTTTTGTTTTTATTGTTTTTGTGCTTGGGTTTTGGTTTGTTTTGTTAATTTATATATATTATTGAGGATTGTTTGGGGTTAGGTTGTGGTTTGTTAGGGTTGTTTGGTTGATTTTTTTTTTTTTTTTTTTTTTGAAGCGATTTTTTATTTATTTATTTATTTTATTTCATTTATTTATTTTTTTGTCGTCTCGTCGTGGTAGTTTTGTCATTTCGGTTTTAAGTCCACCCCCCCTCTTTTTTTAAGCTTGGGTTGCCTCCTTGATTTTTGGCTTTGTATTCTCGCTCTTTAACTCTCGTTCCTGCTCTGTCCGAAGATCCCCCCCCATTTCCCCCCTTTCCCCCCATGTGTGGTCAGTTTATCCTAGTTTTTTCCCCATCTATCTAATGTTTTCTTTCTACCCGGTCCTATCATTTGTTTTCTATCCATTTTTTCTCTGATTTCTCCCTTCCTTTTTACCCTATCCGTTTTGTTCTGCTTATTCTTCTTTTCTCTCTAGGTCTTCCTACCGACTTTATCCTTTTTTCTATTCATGTCGTATCCACTTCTTCCTATCCACTCCATCCGGAAAGAAAACGCATCTTACGAAAGAAGATGGAAACGTGAGGGAAAGAAGAATAGAAATGATGATAAGAATGAGAAATGAGGGAGTGAAGAATCAAAATAAGAATGAGAAATGAGTTAATATGAGGTAATATTCCGATTGATTCCTTCAGATTGGAACCTGGACACCATTACCTATGCATTCCTCGTCTCTTAGCGTTACGCAATAGCCCGAAAGAGATCCTTGATTATTCCTTCGCCATTAGGGAATAAAAATGGTTGTTTGTTTGTTTTAAGTGAACACGTGTCCCGCCCGTCGTGTTTGCGCTGTTCCCGAGGGACCGGCTGGCTTTTATTCGGATGAAGCGTTTCGGCCGTTATTAGATGGGCCTTTGCATATTTAGGCTTTTTTTTTGGGGGGGTGGAGGGGGTGGGGTAGGGGAGGGGAGACTTGGGGGGGTTGTCTGTCTCTTGTCTTGTCTGTTTTGTTTCTTTAGGATCTGTGTGTGTTTGTCGCTCTTTCTCTCTTTCTCTCTTTCTCTTTTTCTCTCTCCTTTCTCTTTTTCTCTCTTTTCTCTTCTCTTTCTTTTTCTCCTTATCCTTATTTATCCTTATCCCCCCCTCCTCTTCTCTCTCTCTCTCCCTCCTCTCTCTCTTCTCCTCTCTTCTCTCTCTCTCTCTCTCTCTCTCTCTCTCTCTCTCTCTCCTCTCTCTCTCTTCTCTCTCTCTCTTCCCCTTTCCATCGCACTCTCCTCCCTCTCCCCGATACGTAATCCCATAGCCATTTAATTTTAAGGGAGGGATGCCACACGAGGCTTAATGGAATATAATAATGGGACCATTAGCGAGATTGAGAGCTCGGAATGTTCCTCCCATTACGTGAATTAATTCTGAGAAGGATAATTTTGGCGGTTTGACCTGACCTAGGCCTACGTGGATAATAAGGGCACTTGATTGTTTCTTAATGCGTTTGGGGGTATTCCGTTTGTGTGTGTGTGTGGGGGGGGGGTCGGGCCTTGTTGTGATGTCGGTAGGCCTATGTAGGTAGGTTTTCAATCTCGTCTCGTGCGATTTTTTTTTACGGAGGGCTGTGCGTGATCGTCAGTCGGTCAGTCATCATCATCATTATTATCATAATCATTTCACATCATCATTTCACCAGTTATCCTTAGATATCATCATCAGTAGTAATCATTTGTCACCAATCACTACCATCATCACTATCAGTCATTATCCTCAGGCATCACCATCAGTCAGGCATCACTATCCTCAATCGCTTATCAGTTGGTCATCAACATCAGGAACCGGTTGTCATCAGTTCAGTAAATCCATCACCATCAGTTGAAAGTTAGTTATTCGTCGTCACTCATCAGCAGGCCTAATCCATTGAAATATTTAATACCATCAATCGCCAGTCATCACCATCATTCATCAAATAGTCATCACCATCACTAATCACTCATCAGTTAGTCATCACCATCATTAATCACTCATCAGTTAGTCATCACCATCATTAATCACTCATCAGTTAGTCATCACCATCATTAATCACTCATCAGTTAGTCATCACCATCATTAATCACTCATTAATCATCACCATCACCACCATCAGTCGCTCATCAGCAGTTAGTCATCACCACCAACATTAATCACACACCAGTCAGTCATCACCACCAACATTAATCACACACCAGTCAGTCATCACCACCATGATCAATCACACGCCAATCAGTCACAACCACTTAGTCATCACCCTCATCATTTCTCTTGCAAACCGCATGTGAACGTGGACCCCCCCCCCCCCAGCGGCTGCCCTGCACCTGACGTCACAAAGGCGGGCGCGCATTGCGTCCGAAGGGTCACGGACGTCTCATTTTGAGAGGCTGGGCGGTCGCCGGGTCATGTCCACGCCCGCGAGGCAAAGAGGGGGGGGGCGCGGCGTGACCCCCTCCTCGCCGCCGGGTCTTAGGGCGGGGGTTGGGCGCGTGTCGGGGAAAGCGGGCGGGAGGATCAGGGCTTTGATGAGGGTCCAGTGGATTCGCTGGGGGGGAGGAGGGAGGGGAGGGGGATGGGCGTGGTGGGTGAGGGGTGGATGAGGGAGAGGGCGGGGATGGTGGGGATGAGTGGTGAGGAGGGGATGGTGGGGATGGGGCAGGATGGTGGGGATGAGTGGTGGTGAGGGGTGGATAGGGGGAGGGGGAGGGGATGGCGGGTGGTGAGGGTGGATGAGGGGGATGGGTGGTGGTGGTGAGAGGGGATGAGGGGGAGGGCGGGGGATGGGTGGTGGTGGTGGTGAGGGGTGGGTGAGGAGAGGGCGGGGATGGTGGGGGATGAGTGGTGAGGAGGGGTGGATGAGGGAGAGGGCGGGTGATGGTTGGTGGTGTGTGAGGGGTGGATGAGGGGGAGGGGGGGAAATGGGTGGTGGTGGTGGTGAGGGGTGGATGAGGAGAGGGCGGGGGATGGGGGGGGATGAGTGGTGAGGAGGGGTGGTGGGGGGATGAGGAGGGGTGGATGAGGGAGAGGGCGGGGATGAGGTGGGGGGGACGAGTGTGGTGATGGGGGGGGGGGGCGAGGTGATGATGATGATATGAGTGATGGGGAATGAAATCAAGGCTCCGGGGGGGGAGGGGATGAGTGGAAGTAATGGAGGAGCACGAGGTGGAAGATTAGTCTAGGTGGAGGCGAATTCCACCTAACTGAGGTGGATTGGTGGACGAGGGGGAAGGTGAAGGGCGAGGAGGGGAAGGTGGAAGGTGGACGAAGTGGACGCGAAAGTGGAGACGAAGGAGGGAAAGGAAGCTGTGCAAGGGGGAGTTTTCAATTGGAGTAAAATTATTCCAATAGTGATGGAAAAGCAAAGGGAATTGACATGACAGAGAAGAATACAAAGACGAATATTTAAAGAAAAAGGAAACGAAAACAGATATAGGGAAGGGACGCAAAATGGGGAGGAAGGTGTCGAGATGTAATTTTCCTTAAAATTATTCCCTACATTATCCCGTCACGTCCTACGGGGTTAATAA
This sequence comes from Penaeus vannamei, assembly GCF_003789085.1. Lineage (NCBI taxonomy): Eukaryota > Metazoa > Arthropoda > Malacostraca > Decapoda > Penaeidae > Penaeus > Penaeus vannamei. The sequence goes on along the minus strand of NW_020869093.1, from coordinate 553,145 downwards.
GCGTTAATGAGTGCAGGGAAATTTGGGGCATGTTGGTGATTTGATATGGAAGGGGGGGGGGGGGTGGAGATGGCCTAAACCAGGGTAGGTAATGGGTGAGCTGACATTAATTAAGCATTTGGGACTAATCAGAACGTGATTTTGTAGAATTTATTTTCTTACCGGTTATTTATTTTTTTCCTTCAGTGAAGATGTCTTACCCTCGTTAGATATGCAGGCAAGGGCCAATGACTTTTTTTTTTTTTACTTTAGTCAGCATTACTTGCTATATATTTTTAGTTACATGAATATGTATACGATGAAGGAATTAGACTCGTGCAGGGAAGTACAAGAAAATATTCGTTTTTTAAATTATTTTCAGTATTTTGAGGTTCGTTGATGAACTCTAAATAACTTTTAAGTCATATTTTTTCTCCAAGATTTACGATGTTTTCTTTACCCATTCCTTTCCTCTCGTTTTTTTTTTTTTTTTTTTTTTTTTTTTTTTTTTGTCAAAAATGTTCACACTACAAGCCAATAATGATTAGTTTTTTTAATACTTTGAGGACCTTTTTAGAAATCTCATAAATTGTCCCATCAGTTTTTCTTCGTACGTGGCACTGCTGGCGCCTCGGGTGGTGACCGGGGCCTGAATGATTAATTAATTGCGTAGGCTAATTACCCCGCACCTTCAATTGGGACGCGGAGGTCGTTAGAGTGGCTAATGGAGGGCGTATGATGGAGAGGGCGTTGTGGTTGGGGTAGGCGAGGGGGGGGGGGCATGGTGGGGGTTTGTTGTTTGTTGATTGGGATTGGTTGATTCGGTTGGGAGTTGTTGGGTCTCGGAGGATCGTAGGCCTGTATCTTGCGTTTGTGTAGGCCTATGTCAGGGTGGGCGTGGCTTGCATGCACGAGCTGAGGTGATTGACAACGTCTGCCCTGACTTCCTCTCCCCCCCCCCCCTTCTTCCCCCTCCTTTCTCTTTCCTCCCGTACCTCCTTATTACTTCTGCCTACTCTTCAGATCCTCTAGCTCCTCTCTTCCCCGCTTCTTCTTCTCGCCCCCCTTTATCCCTTCTCCCTTTCTCCCTCCTTCTCCTTCCCCCTTTCTCCCTCCTTCCCCTTCCCCCTTTCTCCTCCTTCCCCTTCCCCCTTTCTCCCTCCTTCCCTTCCCTTTCTCCCTCTTCTACCTTCCTTCCCCTTCCCCCTCCATCACTCCTTACCCATCCCTCTCCATCACTCCTTACCCATCCCTCTCCATCACTCTTACCCATCCTCTCCATCACTCCTTACCATCCCTCTCCATCACTCCCTTACCCATCCCTCTCCCATCACTCTTACCATCCTCCATCACTCCTTTCCTCATCCCTCTCCATCACTCCTTACCCATCCCTCTCCATTCACTCCTTTCCATCCCTCTCCATCACTCTTACCCCGTCCCTCTCCATCACTCCTTACCCATCCCTCTCATCACTCCCTTTCCCATCCCTCTCCATCACTCCTTTCCCATCCCTCTCCATCACTCCTTTCCCATCCCTCTCCATCACTCCTTTCCCATCCCTCTCCATCACTCCTTTCCATCTCTTCACTCCTTTCCCATCCCTCTCCATCACTCTTTCCATCCTCTCCATCATCCTTTCCCATCCCTCTCCATCTCCTTTCCATCCCTCTCCATCACTCCTTTCCCATCTCCATCATCCATGCCATCCCCTCCCTCTACTCCCTTCACTCTTCACCCCCCATCCCCCTCCCTCACTCACTCCTTACCCATCCCCTCCTCACTCACTCCTTACCCATCCCCCTCCTCACTCACTCCTTACCCATCCCCCTCCCTCACTCACTCCTTACCATCCCCTCCCTCACCACTCCCCCATCCCTTACACTCACTCCTTACCCATTCCCCCTCCTCACTCACTCCTTACCCATCCCCCCCTCACTCACTCCTTCCCCATCCCCCACCCTCACTCACTCCTTCCCATCCCCCACCCTCACTCACTCCTTCCCATCCCCACCCCTCACTCACTCCTTCCCATCCCCCACCCTCACTCACTCCTTCCCCTCCCCCACCCTCACTCATCCTTCCCTCCCACCTCACTCACTCCTTCCCCATCCCTCTCCTCCTCCTCACTCACTCCTTCCCCATCCCTCTCCTCCTCCTCACTCACTCCTTCCCATCCCTTCTCCTCCTCCTCACTCACTCCTTCCCCATCCCTCTCCTCTCCTCACTCCTCTTCCTCCCTCCTCCTCCTCACCCTTCCCCATTCCCTCTCCTCCTCCTCACTCACACCATCCTCCTCCCTCACTCCTCCCATCCCTCCCTCCTCCTCTCACTCACTCCTTCCCCATCCTCTCCTCCCTCTCTCCCTCTCGCCTCTCTCCCTCTCTCTCTCAGGCCAGACGCGAGGTCATGGCGCCGTAGGCCGACCACACGAACCGCACCAGCGTGTAGAGTTACCTGCCGGGATAGCCACGCGATTCCGGGGAGGAGGAGGAGGGGAGGGGGGGGATTGGATGTGTATGACGCTGCCCTAAGATCGCGGACTGGTATATTTACGCACTCACTCACTCGCACACATACGCTCACCCACACAAATACACACGCTCGGTCGGTTGCACATACTAGTTCACTCACTCATTTGTATATTCGCCTGCGCGCGTACAGACACACACACACACAACACACACACCACACACACACACACGCACACGCACACACACACACACACCTGTGGACATGACGTCACTGCCAGTCTCGTGGCGGGGGGCGTGGCTTAGTGACTCATTCATGACGTCACGCGCTTGGCGACTTGGTGTCACTCTGAACGTGATGGTATTGGCGGAAGAGAGGGAGAGAGAGAAGGAGAAGAGAAAGAGGGGAAAATCGAAGAGAAGAGGGAAGAGGGTGAGGAAGGGGGGAAATGAGAAAGTCAGTTGTGAATGAGAGGGAAGGAAAACCCGAATATAAAGAGAGAGAGAATGATAAAGACGCCAAAAGGGAAGTGTTAAGAGGAAGACAAAGACTTCTAGATTAGATACTCTCATAATTGTGTTCTTTATTGCTAAACTTCATGTACAAATTATCACAGTTGTAGTTTGTATTTTTTGCCTTTTTGATTTTGTATTTATTGTATCGTTTGTATTTCTCTATTTTTTTACTTTAGTCCTACATATTCTTTATTGTCTTTTCACTTCTATTTTGGAATATTCTATTGATTTTTTTCCTGTATGTTTTATCAGTATATTTGCTCTTGCCTTCATTATCTCCAATCATCTGCGTTATTATTTTTCTGATTTTTTACACTGGACTTATATTTTTCGAGTATTTTTTAACCTTTTCTTCTCTTCTCTTCTGCAGGTACGTATCCATGGGAGGTGTTGATGTGGAGCGCGTGAGAAATGGGACGTAAGTTATAAATGTTGTGTATGAGGAGATGAGATATAAGGGCAGGCAGAAGAAAGAGACACTGACAGACAGGAAAGCAGACTGAGAGGGAGATTGACTGGAAGACAGACAGACAGACGCAGATTACCTTCAACGTAAAGGATTTTTTTCTTATTATTTCTTTTCTTTTCTCTGTCTTAATCTCCGTGCTTTCAAGAATCAGATTAGAGTCGAAGGGGAGGAGGGGGGGGAGGGTGTTGATAATCTCGTCTCTCTTATTCATCATTCACTTTTTTTACTTGTATTTTCGATGTTTTAATCTCTCTTCTTCGATCAAAGTTGCTGCTGTGAGACGTGTAAATAAAAGGGTTTCTTGATACGACTCGTGTGCCTGGGGCTAACGTGGCCGCTGTTTAGTGATAGGCTATCTGTAATGTGTGTTGCCTCGGGTATGAGTCCGTGGTTGGAGCTTGTTTGGTTGTGTGTGGGGGTGGTATGTTTGGATGTTGGGTTTGTGGGTGGTAGGTTTGTATGTTGGTTTTGTGGAGTGGTGGGTTTATATATTGGGTTTGTGGGGTGGTGGTATGTTTGTATGTTGGGTTTGTGGGGTTGTGGTATATTAGTATATTGGGGTTTATGTGGTGGTAGGTTGTATGTTGGGTTTGTGGGGTGCTAGGTTTGTATGTTGGGTTTATGTTGGTGGTGTGTTAGGATGTTGATTTTGTATTGATGGTATTTTTGTATGTTGGGTCTGTGTGTCGGTGGTAAGTTATTATGTTGGGTTCATGTGTTGGTGGTATGTTAGTATGTTGTATTTATGTAATTTTCAGCTTGGTTAATTGTTTTTTATCTCTAGAACTAGATTGGGTTCTGGTACCACATTGAGGAATACATCTAGACAAGGGTTGACCTCAGAGCACCATAGTTTGGCTGGGTTGCCTGTTCTCTCCTCTTTTCCTCTTTCTCTCTTTCTGCTTTCTCTTTTCTTTCTCTTCTTTCTTTCTCTCTTTCTCTCTTTCTCTCTCTCTCTCTCTCTCTCTCTCTCTCTCTCTCTCTCTCTCTCTCTCTCTCTCTCTCTCTCTCTCTCTCTCTCTCTCTCTCTCTCTCTCTCTTGTTCTCTTTTTCTTTCTCCACATTTCTCCCGTTTTTTTCCTGGTTTATGTTTGTATGCATGTGCAGTATATATGTATATATGTATGTATATACAGTATATATGTATGTATGTATGTGCGTGTTGTTATGTTCACGTACTGGCCGGGTCATTTTAGTTGCACGATTCAGAGTCGTTAAGTAGGAAACAAGATCTCAGTGTACGAAGGATTGCACGGGGGGCCGAGGAATGCATGTGGGCAAAGGGGAGGTCGTGGTCCGGGTTACGACCCCGATAAACCGTACAGACGGCCGGATAAGCGAGCATTCGGATAGAAGGGGGAGGTCAGAGGAAACCCTTGAATGCCCGGTTAATTGAAGCGCCGGATAGGAGTGTTCTCAAATCCGGCAGTGATTTCGGTCGAAGGGGAATAACCGGTTGGTTGATTGATCTCGGGTGGATTTCGGTTCAACGAATATTTGAGGTTTGTATGAATAAAAAAAAAAAAAAAAAAAAAAAAACTGAAATTAGTAACAAAAGGTAAAGGGAGTAGAGGGAAGGGGAGAGGAGAGGAGAGAAAAAAAAAGAGATAAGAAACAGGAGAGGAAGGGAAGGGAGAGGAGGAAAGGACAGGAGAGAAAGGAGGGGAGAGGAGAGGGACAGGGCGAGGGGAGGGGAGGTGAGGGGAGGGGGGTTTATATGGACCCTGGGAGACAAGATGGTATCTTAAGGGCGGCGTTTCCTTGCTGATAAGTGGGATTTGCGCCCATTACTGCTGAGTGCAGGAGCCTGATTGTGCCGCCGGGAGTGGGCAGGGAGAGTAACTATTTTTTTGCACTTTTCAGGGACACTTGCGGTGCTATCTGTTGCTCTTCCTCCCTCTGCCCTCTCTCCTTCTCCTGCTCTTCCTCCCTCTGTTCTCTCCGCTCTGCGTCCTCTCTTTTCTTTCTCTTCCTCTCTCTCTTCTCTTTCTCTTGCTCTTCCTCCCTCTGTTCTCTCCGCTCTGCGTCCTCTCTTTTCTTTCTCTGTCCTCTCTCTTTCTCTTGCTCTTCCTCCCTCTGTACTCTCCTCTCTGCGTCCTCTCTTTTCTCTCTTCCTTCAATGGTCTTCCTCCCTCTACGCTTTCTTTCCTTTTTTTCTTGTTTTTCCTTCCTTTCTTCTTTTCTTCCTTCCTTCGTTCCTCTATTTTTGGTTCAGTGTTCTCTTGCCCTTCCTGGCGTCCTCCCTCCTTTCTTCCTCCTCTCCTCTCCTCTCTTCCTCTTGCCACCTCCCTCCGTTCTTCTCTACGTCGTCTCTTCCTCCTTTCATGTTTTATCCCCATTCTCCTGTACATCGAATCCTAATTCCTCTTTATCTGCATTTTCTGTTATTACCCCTTTTGTATATTCAATTCTATATCTTTATCCTATATTTTTGTTGCACACTGAACACACATTGACCTTTTTTTAGAAATAATTTGAATTCTCCTGTTTAGAAATATTTTTAGTGCTTTTTAGAACTTTTTTTTTTTAGATTTTTAGGTTATGTTCCTTTTTTAGAAATATCCTTACTGCTCCCTTTTTAAGAAATAGTATTAATGCTCCTTTTTTTGGAATGGTTTTAATGCGCCTTTTTATGCTCGTTTTAGAAATAGATTTAATGGTCATTTTAGAAATAGTTTTGATGTTTTATTTTATGCAAGTATGTTTTGGAGATGTCAGCCCGGCGTTTGTCAAAGGTCCTTGCCAAAGCCGCCCACCCTTTGCCTCGGGGCCTTGTTACACGTGCCTTTGTACCTGGTATTTATGTGCTATTTTCGGGTATAGTGTCCCGGGTGGGCAGATGCGGATGTTTGGTCAATGATTTTTTTTTTTTTTTGGGGGGGGGGAGGGGGGTTTCGGTTCTCTGGTTTCTGCTTGTTTGTTTTTTGGGTGTTTTTTTTCATTTTTTTTTCGTAGTTTTTCGTTTTTTTTTTTATTTTCTTTGTTTTTTTTTTTTCTTTCTTTTTTCTCTTTGCGTTTCTCTCTTTTTTTCTCTTTTCTGTTTCTTTCTCTCCCTCTCATTTTCTTTTCTGTTTTTTTTCCTTTCTTTCCTATCTCTCTCTCTCTCTCTCTCTCTCTCTCTCTCTCTCTTCTCTCTCTCTTCTCTCTCTCTCTTCTCTCTCTCTCTCTCTCTCTCTCTCTCTCTCTCTCTCTCTCTCTTTCTCTCTTTCTCTTTTCTTTCTGTTTCTCTCTCTTTCTCTCTCCTTCCGTCTCGTATTGATAGGTAGGCATAGGTATAGCTATAGTTTTAGATAGGAATGTAGATAAAGATATTACACATATTACGTACATGCATGTATTAGTCATAGTTATGCGTCGGCTTTTATTCTGATGAACAAAAGCTCATCCTTTTTGCCTCCGCCTCTCTTCCTCGCTTCTGCCTCATTTCAGGTTTTTATTTTAGTTCTGTTGCATCAGTTTTTTAATTATATGAATGTGTGCTTTTTCTCTTTCATGTGAAAGTGTAGGTCGATAGTTTTTTGTTTTTTTTTTCTTTCTTTTTCTTTTTCTTTTCTTTCTTTCTTTCTTTTTATTGGGAAATGAGGAGGTGAGAAAGAAAGAGATGAGGAGGAGGAAGAGTGTGTTGAATGTTGATATGAATCTATTATTGTTATTATTTTTTTATTATTATTTTTAATTACCTTTGCGTTTGCTTTTATTGGTATTACTTCTGTGTGTTTTGTGTGTGTGCATCTGTTCGTGCGTGCGTGTGTGTGTGTTCTCAGCGCGCCATTCAGTATAAGCAAGTCATTCGCTCTCTCCCTTCTTTCCCCCTTTCCTCGCCGCCACTTCATTACCCTTCCCTCTTTCTTGTGCCTTCTTCCTCTCTTTTTCCCTACCTTCCTCTTATTCCACCTTCCCCAACCTTTCCCTCTCTTCCGTCTCCCCTTCCCCTCCTTCCACCTATCCCTTTCCCTTTCCCTCTCCCCTTTCCTTCCCTTCTCCCATGTCCCTTTTCCTTCCCTCTCCTATCCCCCTTCCTTCCTCCCCCCATCCCCATCCCTTTTCCTCCTTCCCCTATCCCCTTTCCTTCCCCTCTCCTATCTATCCCTTTTCCTTCCTTCCCTCCCTTCCCCCTATTCCCTTCCTTTTCCTCCCTTCCCTCCCTTCCCTTTTCCTCCCTTCCCCTATCCCTTCCCTTCCCCCGCCTTCCCTCCTATCCCCCTCCTCACCCAGGGGACTTGGGAGTGGGGGTGAGGGGGGGGGGCGCGTTGGGTTGGCGCGTAAGAACATCGCATTTAGCAACGGCTTTTGGGGGGCGCGGGGGGGGGGGGGACTCCAAGCCCGTGTGACTCAGCTCGACCGTTAGTGTCCTCGCCGTCAAATCACTTGTCTTCTTCCTCTTTTCGTCTGGAGGTTTCGTGTGGTTATTTTTCTTTCTTTCTTTTTCCTCTCTCTTTCTATTTCTCTGGTTCTCTCTTCTCTCTGGCCTGGCTGTCTCTGTGTCTCGCTCTCCGCCCACCCTTCTTCTCTCTCGCTCTCTTGCTCCTCTGCTCTCTCTCTGTCTCCCTCTCTGTTCCCCCCCCCCCTCCCGCCCCCTCCGTCTTCTTCTCTCTCTCTCTCTCTCTCTCTCTCATTCTCTCTCATTCTCTCTCTCCTCTCTCTCTCTCTCTCTCTCTCTCTCTCTTCTCATCTCTCCTCTCTCTTCTCTCTCTCTCT
>NW_020869093.1:538310-540810 GCF_003789085.1 Penaeus vannamei | reverse complement strand
GTAGGATTTGTATATATCTGGTTGTGTATGTAAGTATATTCATGCATGTAATGGATTATTGCTATTAATAACATCTTATTTTTTTTTCTTGTTTTATGAATAAGTGCAATAGTATTGTTGATTTCTATTGCTATTTTGTTGTAGTTTTTATTGTTGAGGAGTTATTATTTATAATAGTTGTGGAATTACTACTATTATCATTTCTGCCATTATCATTGCTTATAAAGATAACAATAATCCATAATTACTATTGTTGTTACATCTGTTGTCTTTATCATTCTTTTACCTATTTTGTTATCATTGTTATAGGCATCATTATTAGTGTTATCATCATCAGCCGTTGTATCATTGTCAGCTGAGTTATTATTATGATTATTATTACCATTATTATTCCCATCGTTAGTAATATGATTATCATCATTATTATGATTATTATTATCGTTAGTAATATAGTTACTATTATTATTATTATTATCATTATTATTATTATCAATATTGTTGTTGTTGTTATCAATAGTAATGATAACAATATTGAAAATAGTAATGATGATAGTTATAACATTTTCGTTTTTGTTATCATCATTATCATCATTATTATTATCATTCGCATATTCATTACTATTATCACTAGTATCATTATATCAAGATTATCATAGATATCATTTATGAGTCAAGACGGCTTTGTATAACGTCAGGGAAATCGTGGAAAACACCTCTGTTCTTGAAGTGGATATTGCATAACCGTGGTATGAAAACGGTCGGTGTATAACAGGACCGCCCAGTTGCAAAACTCTACGGGGACAGCACGCCGACTTTAACTACCTCTGATGCCGTATTACATGACCAAGTAACAAACGTAACATTGCCTCTCCACTTCAAATCTGTACACCGGCTTGGTATATGAATATATAAAGAACTGTCTATTTGTTCTTTTATTCTAGCTGGTATAGCACAGATTAGAATTAATGTTATAGCCTAATTTTCCAATGTTATACTATTATGAATACTATGACCATACATCAAATGTACCACAGCTTGCCCACGCCTGTGTAGTTAGCCTGGGGGTAAATAAACGACTAAACTAAACTAAACTAAACTAAGCTAAACTAGTGGATACTATTTAAGGATGTTATTGTTGTTGAGTGGCAAGGAATGAATACATATTAAAAGTCCTTTTTGCTCTTTGTTCCATTCTAGAATACCAAACATGTAAACTAGGTGGATCTCATATATTTTGTATGTTTTCACTACATTAAAATATTTCGTTCCTTAGAACAAGTTGACTGACAGTTCTGGTAATAATAATAATAGTAATGATAATAATAATGATAATGGTAATGATAATAGTGATAATAATAATATTAAACAATAATGTAATAATGATAACGATAATAATATATAAAATATATGATAATGATGATGATGATGATGAATATAATAATAATGATAATGATAATAATAATGATAATGATAATGATAATGATAATAATAATCATAATGGTGATGATGGTTATGATTATAATGATAGCGATGATAACAATAATGATTATAACAGTTATAATGAGAATAATGTCAACGATAATAATGATAATAATAATAATGATAATAATAATAATATTAATAATAATTATAATAATAATAATAATAATAATGATGATAATAATGATAATAATAATATTAATATTAGTAATAATAATAATAATGATAATAATAATAATAATAATAATGATAATGAATAATATGATGATGATGATGTGATAATTATGATAATAATAATAATAATAATAATAATAATAATAATAATAATAATGATAATAATAATAATATAATAATATAATGATAATAATAATAATAATAATAATAAATAATAATAATAATAATAATAATGATAATCATAATAATAATAATAACAACAACAAATAATAATAAATATAATAATATAATAATAATAATAATAATAATAATAATAATAATAATAATGATAATAATGATCACGATGATTATAAAGATGATGATGAAGATGATGATAACGATGATAGCAATGATGATAAGAACAATAATAATGATAATAACATCAATTTTAGATAATGGTGATGATGATAAAAATAATAATATTAATGATGATAATGATGATCATAATAAAATAATGATGATGATGATGATTTTGATAATGATATCAATTCATGATAATAATAGTAATAATAATAATATAATCATAATAATAATGATAATAATAATGATAATATAATGATAATAATAAAATAATAATAAATATATATAATAATAATAATAATAATAATAATAATAATAATAATAATGATAATAATAATATAATGATAATAAATAATAATGATGATAATGATAATGATAATGATAATGATAATATAATAATGATAATAAAAAATAATAATAATAAGAATAAGGATAAGGATAACAATGATAATAATAATAATAATAATAAAAATAAAAAATAATAACAATAATGATAGTGATGATAATG
>NW_020869093.1:523310-530810 GCF_003789085.1 Penaeus vannamei | reverse complement strand
AATAAACAAAAAAAAACAAATAAATGAAAAATAAATAGACAAATGAAAAAAAATAAATAAAAATAATAAATAGACAACTAAAAAACAAATAAATAGAAAATAAATCTATATCACCTTATTTGTTCATGATTTTGTTTTGTTGCTTTCCGACCTCACCGTCGTGAATGCGGAATAAAGAACTAAAAGAGATATGCAAATTAATTTCTCTGCGATTCGCCCCTTTGTCCCCATTCGATACCAGACCCGATGACTGTACAAGAGATCCTCAGGAGAACTTGACGACTGTGATATTGCCTTTTCCTCACCTCACTCACTCACCTCACTCACTTCACTCACTTCAAGGATAGCTCGCTCTCTGTTTTTTTTTTTTTTTTTTTTTTTTTTTTTTTTTTTTTTTTTTTTTTTTTTTTTTTACGGTGAGGGTTATCGTCTGTTTCCCTTTTTCTCTCGAACCGTTGCGTGTGTTGTGAGGTTCTTTTAATGCTAAGGGAGAGGGTAAGGGAAGGGGTGAAGGGTGGGGGGGGGTTGTAGAAGGGGGGTGTTGGGATAAAACAGAGAGATGGGGGGAGAGGGGAGAGGGAGGGAGGAGAGAGAGAAAGAGAGAGAGAGGGAGAGAGATAGAGAGAGAGAGGGAAGGAAGAGAAAAAGAGAGAGAGGGGGGGCGAGGAGAGGGAGAGAGAAAAAAGAGAGAGAGGGAGGGGAGAGAGAGAGAGAGAGGAGGAGGAAGAGAGAAAGAGAGAGAGGGGGGAAGAGAGAGAGAGGGGGGGGAGGGGGAAGAGAACAGAGAGAGAGAGAGAAGAGACAAAGAACGAGCTATAGATAGAGATAACTGTTGGGAGAGCATGCCAAGATGAAGATGTTTGTCCTAATCCTTCACTGTGTGTTGGGATCTTTTCATCTACAGTTTTTAGGGAATCAGAAAAAAACTAAAACTCTGCCACGTATATGTTGTTCTTATCTTTGCATCTAATTGCAAGAACTAATCTAAATCAGATGTTATATAGCAACTTCAATAAAGGCTCATCAACACAGCCCTCGAGGGAAAAAAATGATTTCTGAGCCTTCTTTCTTGCATTTTTTTTTGTGTGTGTGTGTGAGTGTGTGTGTGGTGTATTTGTGAAGCTTTTTATTTTAGCTTACTTTCTTTATATTTTGTTATTCTATTTTTTTTTTTTTTTTTTTACCCTTCCATGACACAACGGTTAAGGTAACAGGACACTAAGGCAACGGTAACAGTACACTTAAGTATTTCTACGTTGGTCTGTATTATCTGCAATTTCCTTCTGTTGATGTTTGCCTTCATATGTCTCCACATTCCAGCTTTGCTTAAAGTGATCCGTATTTCGTATTTCAGATCCTGATTAGATCATATATTTCGAGAGATTAATTCTTTTTTTTTTCCTGTGGCTCGTTTCATTTGGTATGTAATTGCTAAATGCTCTCATTGGGGCCTCGTCTTTATTTTTGCAAACTAATCCTCTGGTGCCATTTCAGCTACTAGCTATGATTTGATGGGTGACTGGTTAATGTGTATTTTCTAATTGATGTGGTTATCTATTTCTAATCAGTTTTTTTTTCCAGCACGGAAATAAATACGGTTTAATTATCATTTTTTCTTTAACTTTTATATGAGTGCGGTTTATCTTATTTTTTCTTTAATTCTTACATGAATGCAAAGTTTAATTATCTTATTTTTTTCTTTAATTCTTACATGAATGCGAAGTTTAATTATCTTATTTTTTTCTTTAATTCTTACATGAATGCGAAGTTTAATTATCTTATTTTTTTCTTTAATTCTTACATGAATGCGAAGTTTAATTATTTTATTTTTTTCCATGAATGCGAAGTTTAATTAACTTATTTTTGTCTTTAATTCTTACATGAATGCGAAGTTTAAGTATATTCAATGTTTTTTTTTCTTTAATTCTTACATTTGAAGTATTTTAAACAATCACATTAACACTATGATTTGAAAGCCGGACTCCCATAGCCTTATATGAGAAAAAATATATATTAATCGTGCATTATTCTATTCATTTTCATTATCAATTTTTCTGGTGGAGTTATTTATAGCCCAACATTTAACACATTATCGAAAATTATTTAGAAAGGCAGAAATGTGATCAAATCAATTCAGGCTTATCACTGGTCACAAATCAACAATGACGTCATTAGAGAAACTAAAGCGCTGATTGGCTACACAACATTTGGGGGAGGAGCTAGCCATGGTCTCTATGGAAAAGGCTGACGAACAGATGCTAATGAAAATGATAATGATAATAGTGATAATGATAATTAAGATAACAGTGATAATAATCATAATGTTGATAATGATGATGATGATAAAAATAATAATGATATTAATGATGATGATGACAATGAATATGATTATAACAACAACTGCAATGGTGACGATGATGATAATAATAATAATAACGATAATGATAAAAGTAATGATAATGATAATGTTAATGACAATAATGATGACGATGATAAAGATAACAACAATAATGATAATCACAAGGGTAATAGCAATAATAACCATAATAAGGATAAAGATGATAATATTAGTAATAATAATCATGATGATAACGATGATGATAATAATGATAATAATAACAATAATGAAATAATGATAACAATATTGAAAATAAAAAAACAGTAATAATAATCATAAGAGTTACAACAATAATAACAAGAATCAGAAGAAAAATAGATAAATAGATAAATATACACATTTTTGTTATAACTGCTATCATTATAATCATTATTGCTATTATCAATGAAACTATTACCATTATTATAATTGTTATTATAATTACTATTATCATGATGATATTGTTATAATTATCATTATTGATGTTATCTTCATCATCATCATCATCATCATCATCATCATCATCATCATCATCATTATCATCATCATCATTATTAATGTTATCATGTTCGCACTAGATAAACATGTAGATACAATAATTATGGTTATCATTAGTATAACCATAATGATCTTAATAATACAATGATAATAGCAACCATAAAGATAATGATAATGATAATAGTAATAAGAGTAATGCAATTAAAATGGACAGACACATATCCTCAATAGAATAATGATAATGATATTATTGATGGAAAAATAATAACAATATCAACATTATATAATAAAATCATTGAATAATAAAATCATTGATGATAATAATAAAAATATTGATAATAATAATAGAATTAATGATCATAATAATAACAATAGTAAAACCAATAACAATCTTGATAAGGATATGAATAATTACGAAATTGATGATAAAAATAATAATGAAAATGATAATGATAATGACAAAAGTAATAACAATAAATATTAAGATAATAATGATTATGATGATAACGATAATGATAATAATGATAATAATAACAATAATGAAGATAATGATACTAAACAATGATTATAATGTAATTAAAAATAATTATAATATTACAATGTCAACAATAATGCTAAGAAATATTCTTATGATGATAGAAATGATAAAGAAAATAGACAATGGAACATATAACTATACCTAGAGCTATAGATATAGGTACGAACTCTGCCAACAACTCTGCGTGACTCTACAAACCCCCCCCCCCCGCCCACGCTCTCTATACGCTCAATTGAACAGCCAGGACCACACCGGCGCCGTAATGAACACTCCGTTTGTTCACTCTGCGGGAGCATGAACTTCAAAAACCCGTTCATCGACTGATATAAAAGCTATAACACACACAATCTTTTTTTTTTTTTTTTTTTTTTTTTTTTTCTTTTTTTTTTTTTTTTTTTTTTTAGTCTCTCCTTTTTTATATATTTTCTACTCCTTTGTATTCTTTTTTCTTAATTCGATTTACATACATGTTTACGAACATTTATTGACCCTTTTTATTCCATATTGCGATCACAGTAGATAAGTTCATTAAAGGGTTATCACAAGAGTAGGAGATTATTCAAACGGATCGTCCATGAACGAACCCGCTGTTCAGTTTGTTCACGTTCCATTGGCGTTAATAGCCGAAATTTCCATCGAAATTAAAATTCCATATGAGACATATTGTCCCACCCAGAATTTTTTTGAACATTGTCCATATATATTTTTGCTTAAACGATGGTTGGGGAATAAAAGTGCAAGGGGAAAATGATGATAAAAATAAAGGCAAACTGTGGATACCGGTTTGGACTTTATCGTATATATTGCGTGGTTATCAGCTGATTACGATGGGCGTGTTTATTTGTGTGTTTGTTTGTGTGCGTTTGTTTGTTGTGTGTGTGTGCGTGTATGTGTATGTGTGTGGTGTGTGTGCGTGGTGTGTGTGCGTGTGTGTGTGTGTGTGTGTGTGTGTGTGTGTGTGTGTGTGTGTGTGTGTGCGTGTGCGTGCGTGCGTGCTTGCGTGTGTGTGTGTGTGTGCGTGGTGTGTGTGTGTATGCTTGTGTGTGTGTGCTTGTGTGTGTGCGTGCGTGTATGTATCACTGTGTTTATCATCGGTAAACAATACATTTCGAAAACTTTTATTTAATAAATAACCCGTCTTCACAGAGTAATAATTCTGCCTAATAGTAAACACAAGAGGAACATGGCACTCTTGATATTTCCAGAGTTGCTATTATCATATTTCCAGCCATTAATAACAAAGATTCATCAGTATCATTATCATCATCATCATACAAATAACAGTGATTAAAGATGATGATAATGACAATTATAATACTATAAAGCCTATGATGATGTTAATAATAATTTTGATTATGATAATGATACTAATTCCATTATTGATTAATTATCAATTATTAATTCAATAATGATAATCATGATAATAATGATAATGGTGATGATGATTGTAGAAATAATAACGACAACAATAATGAAAAAGAGAGTAATAAAAACAACAACAACAATAATAATTCTAATAATAGTATTAATAACAACTAGAAGCATCCAGAGAGCGCATACCTCCGCCGAGGCAATAAGATTATATTAATAATTCAAGCACCAAAATATCGCCTCAATCTCGGAATGCGGAAACGGAGGTAATAACAATAAAGATATAAATACAATAACAAAAGCAATAATGGTACCGCCATGAAACGGGTAATATAGTGATAATCAATAACCGCCATGAAACGGGTAATAACAATAATGATAATAACAAAAGCAATAATGGTACCGCCATGAAACGGATAATAATAACAATAATGATAATAACAAAAGCAATAATGGTGCCGCCATGAAAGGTGAAAATAATGGACAATATCAATCTAAACCCTTTTCAATAAATCACAAAGACCTCCCAGGCATAAACCAAAACACAGTTTTCAGAGAGAGAGAGAAAAAAAAACCGAGAGAGGAGTTCATATGCCCCCCCCCCTTCCCCCTCCTCCCCTGTTCCACGGACTGATATTAACACTTAACACTCTCCACCGTCTTCCCTGGACTGTTGTGAACTTCTTTGTGGATTCCAAGACGTCTTAGCAGCTTCTTGGAATTCTCTCTAGGGGGAAGGGGAACAGAGAGAGACCCACAGTTGCATTTTCCAGAAGTTGGGGGGGGGGGAGGGAAGGGGGTTGAGGTTGAGAGGTAAGGGTGGCAGTAGGGGTGGTGGTGGTGGGGGAAGGCGGGGCGGTGGTACTCTAAGAGGTTAGAGGTGGAGGGGGGGGGGTTGAGGTTGAGAGGTAAGGGTGGCAGTAGGGGTGGTGGTAGGGAGAGGCGGGGCAGTGGTACTCTAAGAGGTTAGAGGTGGAGGGGGGGGGGTTGAGGTTGAGAGGTAGGGCCAGTAGGGTGGTAGGGGTGGGGGAAGGCGGGGCAGTGGTACTCTAAGAGGTTAGAGGTGGAGGAGGGGTTGAGGTTGAGAGGTAAGGGGCCAGTGGTGGTGGTGGGGGGGGGGAGGAGGCGGGCAGTGGTACCCAAGACGTTGGAGGGGGTGTGGTAGTGGTATTCTAAGAGGTTGGGATATTTTTTACGTCTTGGGAAATAGGGATGTCTTGGTGAGCTTTTATGTGGCTGTTCATAGGGGCGTGTTATTGGGTAAATCTTTAGGGATGCTGTGCTTTTTGGCGGAAATAGTAATAGTTTTATTATTGTTTTAAGTAGATGGATTGATAGATACAGAGAGAGAGAGAGAGAGAGAGAGAGAGAGAGAGAAAGGTTGATGGATGAATGAGTTAATGGGTGATAGATAGATTTATAGATAAATGGCTGGGTAGACAGATAGATAGATAGACAGATGGGACAAATCTGTAGATAAGAGGATAGATGGATAGATAGATGAATTGCTTAATTGACTGATAGATGGGTCGGTCGGTAGATAGATAGATAGATAGATAAATATATATGAATAGGTGTGTGTCTACATTCAGGGACACACACACACACGCATTCACACACACACAGCACACACACATACACACACAAATACGCACACTTACACTGTACACTCAGGGACACACACACATACAAACACACACACAAACACACGCACACGCACACAAATACAGATGGAGCTAAGTATAAACGATAAATACAAGAGAATGCAAAATTCTGCGAGGACAAGTTATGAGGACGAATCGAATTTGCCAAGTGTCAGATTTGAATAAGAAAAGACATAATTCAAAGTACTTTCAGATGTAAATTGAATTAGTGAAGCGACAAGAGAAACACGTGAACAAGACAATTTCTAAAAAAAAAGAATAATTACGGTCCTAGAGGATATAACACATGCGAGAAACCAAGATTAAAGAGAGAGAGAAAAACGTGTGTGTGTGGATACACCACACCCACACACACACAACACACACACACACAATCTTATCTCCCCCTCTCTTCATCCCCTCTCCGCCCCCTTTCCCTCTCCCCCCCCTTTTCCCATTCCTCACCCACTCTCCTCTCACGCTTTTTATCAGACGCTCACAGCCGAGAAAAGGGAGCGCGTTGGCCAAGGAGGTCGGCGGAGCGAGCAGACGGCCTGGCGACGCGACCTCCACGGGGCGTGAAAGGCGATATAGAGGCTGTGGGGGGTGGGGGGAGGGAGGGGGAAGGGAGGGAGGAGGGGGAAGGAGGGGAAGGAGGGGGAGGGGAAGTGAGGAGGGGAGGGGGAGGAAGAGGGAGAAACGGGGAAAGGGAGGATGAAGGAGGAGGAAGGGGAAGGGATGAAGAGGGAGGGAAAGATTGAAGGGAAGAAGGAGCAACGGGGAAAGGAGTGGAAGAGGAGGAAGGGTGAAGAGGGAGAGGGTGAAAGGGGAAAGGAAGGAGGAGGGAAAGGAAGGACGAAGATGAAGGGATAGAGAAGAGAAGGAGGGTGAAGGAGCAACGGGAAAGGAGGGCGAAGGAGGAGGGAAGGGTGAAAGAGGGGGGCGAAGGAAGGACAAATGCAAAGTGCGAAGATGGAGAGAAGGAGAGAGGCGAAGGAGGGATGAAGAGGAGAAGAGAAAATGGAAGTGAAGGAGATGAGAAGAGGGGAGGGAACGAGCTGGAAAGAGAAGAG
>NW_020869093.1:510810-518310 GCF_003789085.1 Penaeus vannamei | reverse complement strand
TTTTTCTTTTTTTTTTTCTTTTCTTTTCTTTTTTAATGCCTTTAACACACATGAAGTGATTTATCGTCTGTGGTCCATTGCGGAGAGAAATGTTTTTTAGTGCTATTTACAAGAAATCATTTGTCGCTTGCGGTCTATTGCGCTGAGAAAAGCTGCAATACTGAAATGGTTTGTTAGTCTATTACCTGCTGAAACGACCTCTGAGGTGCCGCTGAATCAATGGCAGTTTCGGAGAATTCATTTTCGACGGATGTCATCGAATTACGCATGCTTCATGATATAAACTCGATCATTTCTGTGTGCTTGAGTTATTGTTGCATATGGCTCTCTCTCTCTCTCTCTCTCTCTCTCTCTCCTCTCTTCTCTTCTCTCTCTCTCTCTCTCTCTCTCTCTCTCTCTCTCTCTCTCCTCTCTCTCTTCATCTGTCATGCTATCTCTATCTGTCTCTCTCTTTCACACACACACACACACACACACACACACACACACACACACACACACACACACATACACACACACATATATACATATATATATATACATATACATATACATATATACATATACATAGTGTGTACACAAATTTATATATCAAGCAGCTAAATCATCACGAGTCCCATTATACACACATCTGAATATTATATGATCCAACATGAAAAGGCGCGAGAGCAAAGAACTCGTGCAAACACACACGAGCAAACACATGAATGTAAATAAGTCTCGAGTTGGCGCCTACTGCGAGTGGGAACAGATGCGAAGCTTTAACATATCATTTAAATTATCTATGCATTCATTAAACCGTGTCCCTGTCTCTTTTAATGGGAGGTCGCTTTTATTTGTTGTGTGTGTGTTTGGTGTTTGTGTGTTTGTGTGTGTGTGTTGGGTGTGTGTGTGTGTGTGTGTGTTGCGTGTAAGTGTGTGGTTGTGTTAATATACAATTGTGTATATATATATGTAATATATATATAATATATAAATATATCTTTATATACATATAGAAACACACGCAGTCATAGTATATATAAAACGAATCTCATTCCCTCCTCTCCCTCTAATTCTTTCTCTTTCTTCTCTCATTTACACACACACATATGTATTGTGTGTGTGTGCGTCTATATATGTATATGTAAACATATGATGTACATATACATATAATAATATAATGTGGTGTGTGTGTGTGTGTGTGTGTGGTGTGTGGTGTGTGTGTGTGTGTGTGTGTGTGTGTGTGTTGTGTGTGTGTGTGTGTGTGTGTGTGTGTGTGTGTGCATAATATATACCTGTTGTGTGTGTGTGTGTGTGTGTGTGTGTGTGTGTGTGGTGTGTGTGGTGTGTGTGTAATATATATATATTATATATATATATATGTGTGTGTGTGTGTGTGTGTGTGTGTGTGTGTGTGTGTGTGTGTGTGTGTTGTGAGTGTGTGTGTGTGTGTGTGCTGTGTATGCCATCAGAACCATCATGTTTATCTAAGAATTATGTGCCTTCAAGTTAAAAAAAAAAAAAACTCGCCCTATGATTTTTAGCACCCCCTCTCGCTCTCGCTCTGGATTACTTGAATAAACAACTTTCCCTCTCTCTCTCTCAATCTCTCAAATCTCTCTCTCTCTCTCTCTCTCTCTCTCTCTCTCTCTTCTCTCTCTCTCTCTCTCTCTCTCTCCTCTCTCTCTTCTCTTCTCTCTCTCCTCCTCTATCTTCTTTCTCTTTTTCTCTTTTTCTCTCTTTCTCCCTCTCTCTCTCTCTCTTGCAACTGTCTCTCGAATTACTTGAATAAACAACTCTTCCTCTCTCTTGGATTACTCGAATAAACAAGGTAGTTTCCAAACAAGGACAGACCCGACGACATGAAGTACCCAAACTATCTTCAAAGGCCTTGTACAAAGCGACTAGATCCTCATCATCCAACTAATCTAATACAGCTTGTTGCCGAGCGAATGCCGTAGTTATACATCCTCCAAAGTTGATAATGATGACCGGAGACGTGTATGTATTGTAATGTTAATGAGACACTGGACACCGGAGAGGGTGAAGTTCCTATCCGCATACGAACAGCTGGTTAGATAAAGCCTGTGTCTCCTATTATTTTGGGGGATCCTTTATTACGTTGGGAATTCTGACGGGTTCCCATGTACTCCTATGGACTAAGAAGGAGTAAATGGTTTTGAATTTTCATCGTGAAATCTGTATTTGTAGAGGCCGTAAGGATTTTTTTTTTTTTTTTTTTTTCTTTTTTTTTTTTTTTTTTACTAATGGTGATAAGAATAAAGTGTTCCATTTTTGTAAAATCAGAACTTGTAATAAAAGATTATTTTGATGACTGCTCCCCTTATGAGTACATTCGTTCCATATCATTTGTATTATATTGTTTATGGTGTACATTGGCATATAGTGTAAATTTACATTACACAGCGATCTACACCATGGCTATTATTTCAGAACCTCTATATGTACCCTTTGGAAAGTGGAAATGTACCCCTAGGAATAATATAATTAAATAATAACAACGGTTGAATACTCTTGGTATAATTCTTTAAAAGACCATTTGGTTCCTTCGAAAGACCTAAAGATTCTACATGCATTTCTCGCGAAGAAGACAGCTCACCTCTTTCTCTTCCTTTCAATTGAAATGCACGTAAAAGGGAAGACTTTAAGGAGGAAGGTCAAGGATTGAAGACCATCCTATACCGAATAAGATTCTCCATTATATTTGACTTGTTTAAAAGGTAAGGGAAATAATGGGGTAATACATTTGTCGATAATGTCTTTCAGTGTTAAGATGAATAATAAAAAAGGAAAATTACCAGCATTAAGTATGATAAATACAGTAAAAATCATTGACATTGTTGTTGACAATGAAGATAATTGTTGCCATTATAGCTGTAATGCCATAGGCAATGTCGATAATGCTGTCATTAGCAATATCATTATCATCAAAACCGTTAATTATTTCTATATTATTGTAATGGTTATCATGACGATTGATACTAAGCTTATTCTGTATCATTTTAATCATTATCATCTTTATTATCATTATCATTGCCATTAGTGATGAAAGTATTATTACTGTTGTTATAATTGTCAATTATCCTTATATTGTATTATCATTTTCTTTACTGTTGTGTTGCTGTTGCTGTTATTACTCTGACTACTACAACTTCTATTATCACCAACTTTATCATTATCATTATCAGTATCATAATCGTCATCTTCATCATCATCACCATCATTATTGTTATTATTATTATTATTACTATTATCATTATTACTATTATTATTATTATTGTTAGTATAATCATTATTACTATTATCATTATTATTACTGCTGTTATTATGATTATCATTATTACTATCATTATTTGCATTATCACAATTATCATTATCATAAAAACACATGCAAATACATATATAAATGAATATAGATAGAAAGATATAGATGTAATATATATATACATATATATATACATACATATATATATATATATGTATATATTTATATAAGTGTGTGTTGTGTGTGTGTATGCACATATATATACATATATGGAAAGAGACAACATGAGAAATTGAACGATAAAATTCTTTTCATGTGCGTGCGTGTGTGTGTGAATGTGTTTGAGTCCACACTAGAGTGTATAAAGTAAACCAACATCGGAAACATTTCTCTCCCTCTATTGCTCTACAACAACAACTACATCACTAAGAACACAACCTATACATGTAACTGCTCTACCATCTACGCACTGACATAGAAAGAAGACCTAGAGCCGTTACAAGGAGGAAGCAAAGACCGTAAAGACCAATTCCCCTTGTTTCTCCTTGTCCTTGGATCTTTTACGTCATTCTGCCCAAATACCAATAAGGAAGGAACGGATAAATTAGAGAAATCATTAAATCGGGAAAAAAAAAGATATCCAGTTACGAAGTCGATATTATTGAATGGAGGTTTAATGATCATCGGTATCATCAGTTGCCGATTTATAACGTCGAATTCCACGAGATTAGAAGACTGGACTTAAGAGAGAGAAGAGAAGAGAGAGAGAGAGAGAGAGAGAGGAGAGAGAGAGAGAGAGAGAGAGAGAGAGAGAGAGAGAGAGAGAGAGAGAGAGAGAGAGGGGAGAGAGAGGGAGGGGAGAGAGAGAGAGAGAGAGAGAAGAAGAGAGAAGAGAGAGAGAGAGAGAGAGAGAGAGGAGAAGAGAGAGAGAGAGAGAGAGAGGGAAAAAGAAAGAGAAGAGAGAGAGAATGAAAGAGAAGAAGAGAGAAAGAAGGGATCAGAAGAGAGAGAGAAGGAAAAAGAGGAGTGAAAAGAAGAGAAGAAGCAGAGACTTAATGACGGTTCTCCAAGCTTCTGGAATAACAAGCAGAAGCACACGTGTTTGAACCTTTGATGGCTACGTCTTCCATGAACTCTGACATGGAGACTTTTGCAACGGGCTCGCTCACCGTCAACCTTGGCGTTTG
The DNA here is from genome assembly GCF_003789085.1 of Penaeus vannamei. NCBI lineage: Eukaryota > Metazoa > Arthropoda > Malacostraca > Decapoda > Penaeidae > Penaeus > Penaeus vannamei. The sequence continues at coordinate 513,855 of NW_020869093.1, read as the reverse complement.
CACACACGTCACACACATACACACACGCACACACACACACACCACACACACACACACACACACACGCACACGCACACATACACATATACGCACACACACACACCACACACACACACACACACACACACACACACACACACACACACCACATACACAGAGAGGAGAGAGAGAGGAAGCTCTAAAGATACATTCATTCCTCTACTGAACATACTTAACGTACTTAAATACTACAAATGGCTAAATAATCATTAACACATATTTGACAGAAAACCTTGTTTTGGTTGACCGTGAGACCTCTGGTGGCGGTTTGTGAAGCCTTTGTGTGAAATCGTCGCGCTTTCAGTTTAGATATTTTAGTTTTATATCATATAAGTAGGGATGGAATGTCACAATTTGTCATATATATATATATATATATATATATATATATATATATATATATATATATGTTGTGTGTGTGTGTGTGTGCGTGCGTGCGTGCATGCTTGTGTGTGTGTGTGTGTATGTGTGTGTGTATGTGTGTGTGTGTGTGTGTGTGTGTTGTGCGTGTGTGCGTGTGTGTGCGTGTGTGTGTGTGTGTGTGTGTGTATGTGTGTGCGTGGTGCGTGCGTGGTGTGTGTGTCGTGCGTGTGCGTGTTGTTGTATATCGTGAAAGATAAGACAGACACACACCCAAACGCAGATAGACAGTTCAGACCGAGAGATCCCAATGATAATATCTCCGAGTGAAATTAACGCGCCCCCTAAACCCCCTCCACCCCCACCCCACCTCCCACTCCACCCCCCACCCCACCTCCCCACCCCAGTCTCCGAAGCTCCCCCCTCCCCCCCCCCCACTTCCACCGCCCCAGATGTGTATCTTAGCGCGAGTTCCTTGAGCCGGATAATGAGATATGAACCCTGGGCTCCGCGTCCTCACAGGAAGGCATAGATTATGTCATCAGCTGCAGCAAAGAGCATTCGATTCGCTGCGGCATGAACTGAGTCCCGGCGTCTTGTCGCAAACTAATCGGACCCCCAAGTGGAGCCCCGGCTAACTCACGCGACGTAAGTTAGCCGACGGAGAATAACTTCGGAGGACTGGCGCTTGCAGGAAGAACTTGGACCGGTCTTGGATCCCCCTTCTCGGAGCTCAGAGCGGACTCGGCTTGGGAGAATATTTTGAATAATGGATGTATTTCGTGTGGATGGGATTCGCACGCGCGTTCAAAGGTGTGTGCGTCTGTGGGAGGATATACACGCACACGGACACGCACACACACAGACACACACACACACACACACACACACACACACACACAACAACACACACACACACACACACACACAAACACACACACAACACACACACACACACACACAACACACAAACACACACACAACACACACACACACACAAACACACACACACACAAACACATACACATACATACATCTTTATTCTTTCGCTATCATTATCAATCTTTATTATCACCAGTCACTTTACCTTTGCTGTTTAGTCGTTTTTATTGTCATTTGAAATCTTATATCGTATTAATAATTTCCTCGTTGATAAGGGATGAGGGAAAGATTGAATAGATGCGAAGGAGACTTGAGAAACGGATTGAAAGAGAGAGAAAGAAATAAGCACGAAAGAAATATGAAAATATCCGGAATAAAGGAAGGAATAATAGGAAAACAATTGATAACTGACAACTCGTTAACTAAATGAGAAACGATAACTAAAACTTACGTTAACTGAGAACTGATAACTATTTGATAACTGACAACTGAGAAACGATAACTATTTGATAACTAACAACCGAGAGACTATCATGATTTAGAACACATTCATAGTCTTCGGAAACGGTGAAATAAGCCATCGCCAAACCTCTTAAAGTAACAATGAGCAAAGCCAATAGACGACAGAACCCTCTAGTGGTTTAGTTCCGATCTCTCTTTGTATTACGAAAAGTAGGATCGAGGAAGATAACGACCAGTTTATATGAAGTACATTTAGACATCATTATATCCTCTTTATACGTATGTTTTTTTGTTTGTTTGTTTTTAGATATATAACGTCCAACAAAGAATAACAAAAATTATCTAAAGATCTTATCAGTGATAATGTTTTCTTAATGGTGTAAGAATTTGATATTCAAAATACTAACAATGTGATAAAATCTAGATACACATCCTGTTCTAAATCATAAACGAATATAAATCAAATATATGAACACGTGGGCGATATTACGTATTATTGAGTTTGTTATTAGTTTCATACAGACTATATATCCCGGAGCTAATGTAAACAAAAAGTGTTTGCCAATCAAATATCTCACCTCTTTCTCTCTCTCTCTCGTCACTCACTCACTCACTCACTCACTCACTCACTCTCTCTCTCTCTCTCTCTCTCTCTCTCTCTCTCTCTCACTCTCACTCACTCACTCACTCACTCACTCACTCACTCTCTCTCTCTCTCTCTCTCTCTCTCTCTCTCTCTCTCTCTCTCTCTCTCTCACTCACTCACTCACTCACTCACTCACTCTCCTCTCTCTCTCTCTCTCTCTCTCTCTCTCTCTCTCTACTCTCTCTCTCCTCACTCACTCACTCTCACTCACTCACTCACTCACTCTCTCTCTCTCTCTCTCTCTCTCTCTCTCTCTCTCTCTCTCTCTATATATATATATATATATATATATATATATATATATATATATATATATATAATATACAAACATACATATATGTACATATATATATAAAACATATATAAATGTGTGTATGTGTGTGTGTGCGTGCATGTATATGTGCGTGTAAGTGTATGAGACGTTTGTTATTTGAGGACTAAAAAGTCAATATGCGAGGACGTCCCGGCGGCCATAAAGCATCAGCCACCCTAAACATTATTAAGAAAAGGACACAGTTTATACGACACTCTGCGGTGCCCGACTAACATAACATTAAAAAAGTCTCTCTCTCTCTCTCTCTCTCTCTCTCTCTCTCTCTCTCTCTCTCTCTCTCTCTCTCTCTCTCTCTCTCTCTCTCTCTCTCTATCTATCTATC
>NW_020869093.1:498310-500810 GCF_003789085.1 Penaeus vannamei | reverse complement strand
TCTTTCTCTCTCCCTCTCAGTCTATTCTTTTTTTTTTTCTTTTTCTCTTTCTCCTTTCTATTTATCTTTTTTTTTTCTCTTCTCATTTTTTCTGTCTGGTTGACCGCCTGGTACTTGGTGTCGGTCTTTTATTCTTTTTTTTTCTGGTTTATTATATGATTAACGTCTGTTTCTGATTGTTGTCTGTCTCTCATTCGTGTTCTGCTCTGCCGGTTTGGCACACACACACACACACACACACACACACACACACACACACACACACACACACCACACACACACACACACAATATATATATATATAATATATATATATATATATAATATATATATATATATATATATATATCCATCTGTCTACCTTTATCTACTTTTTTCACCCAATGAATATCTACTTACATACATTATTTTGCTTATCAACAAAGCAAGCAAGAAAGGGGAAAAGGATAAAAGAAAAAAGAAAAAGACAAAAAACAAAAGCAAATAATCAAATAACAGAAAATGGAGGAGCAACACGAAATAATTTTTTGTCCCGGCGACCTCCGGCAACTCTAGTCGGGATGTCGGTTGCCTAATTATGTTTAGTGACACGGGCAATGACATCCATTGTTAACCAACTTGGGACGAGAAACAGCACATATGTAGTGTTTATAAGTCTGTTTGTCTAATTACGGATGGTCGGACACACACACACACACACACACACACACACACACACACACACACACACACACCACACACACACACACACACACACACACACAACACACACTAGATACTTAGGTCATCATATCTATATAAAAAGAAAAATGCTGTAGAATGTATGTTCATGTTTGTGATGTCTGTCTGTTTTTTTTTTTTTTTTTTTTAAGGGTGTGTGTGTTCTATTGTTTGTGTGTCTGTATATTTCACCGTTTTATGTTTTTTCAAATACTTTAAGATTCATTTTCCATAATTGGTAATTAGGAATCTGGTTCATTATACTCACCTGTAGTCATATTTAGATAAGAATTTGTATCTAAATAATACATATTTATAACGGAAAGTACGGTAGGTTAGAAAAAGCGGGGGGGGGGGGGGAGTAAGAAATCTGTGTTAACGTCCTTGTATTACGAATTGTGTTATAGAGCCAGTTCTAGTTCGGAAAGGTGTGCAAGAAGAGTATTTGTATGAACCTCTGATGGTATGGTTGTTTAGCCTAGTTAGGTACTAGTTAAGGGAGTGCTTTTAAGGTTTTGGTATTTTTCTATGCTTCATTTTTATCATAATTGGTGATTAGGAATCATATTTATTATACTCATCTGTAGTCCTATCTAAATTTCGCATAACATAACATTATAACGGAAAGACTCGTGGGGGGGGGGGTAAGAATCTGTGTTAACGTCCTAGTATTACGAATTGTGTTATAGAGCCAGTTCTAGTTCGGAAAGGTGTGCTAGAAGAGTATTTGTATGAGTCTGTGATGGTATGGTTGTGTAGCCTAGTTATGTGTAAGTTCAGGGAGTGTTTCTTTTAAGGTTTTAGTATTTTTCTATGCTTGTATGACTGATTTTATTAATACATTTTAGTGTTTTGTGTTGTTTTTTCAGGGTTTTGGTGGCTACATGTTGAGCTGAATGCGATATAGTAAGAGTCATCAAGTTTATTTCTTTTTTTTTTTTATTTAAGAGTTTTATGTCAAGATGAGATTTCTTCTCAAGGATCCAAATGTACAGTTAGCTTTGACATGAATGTTTTGGATGTGTGTGGTTCTTTTCAAGTAGGGTTCCAAAGCCTTTGCATTGCTGTGCTAATTCATGGGACTGGTAAGGTATGTTGTGATTATGAAAGCACTTTGGCCATGAGAACGAGTGGCGGATATTTTATTTTATCTATCACTTTGTGGCATTATTGGAAATACAACCTCACAACTAAATTAAAGAATCTGAGCTTACCAAGTAGTAGAATACATCATTTTGTGAAAGTTTTCTTCTATACCATTTTCATTTGCAAATTGATAATAGCGATATTAAAGAGGTTATAAAATCCACAATTTCCAGGAGCAACACTCGTCTTGCTCGTCCAGACATCTTGTCCAGGACCAGCAGGACAAGTGGGCCGCGTTCGGAACCTCCAAGACCCTTTCTTCCCAGAATGCAACCAACTCGTATATAAACATTCACTTTTTATCATACCGGTGTCTTTACTTTACACACTGCATAGTTTTGTAACTCCTTTGATGCATATTTAACTTACCTGCAACTGACAAACACAAAAATATCCTTTGATAACACCAATAAAAGGTCATAAAATTACCCACCAATATCTTATGGTTACCTGCAACTGTCAATGTTTACATACAAAATCTATTGTGACGTCATCTCGTCCTGCTCGGCCACCTTCGCAGGAGGGCGAGTTGGACGAGCTAGACTACTTGTCCGGGACGAGATAGTGGAGGTTCCGAACGGTCAAAACATCTCGTCCAACTGGTCTGGACGAGATAGACGAGCAGTTCCGAACG
>NW_020869093.1:437491-466322 GCF_003789085.1 Penaeus vannamei | reverse complement strand
AAATCCTCTCCTCCTTCCCTCCTACTCTACCAAGTCCTCCTCCTCTCCCTCCTACTCCACAAGTCCTCCTCCTCCTTCCCTCCTACTCTAACCAAGTCCTCCTCCTCCCATCCTACTCCTCCACTTTTTTTTCCCTCCTACACCACCTCCTTCCTCCATTCCCACCACTTTTTTTCCTCCTCACACTCTCTCCTTCCATTACATGCTTCTTTCTCCCCTCTGACAGCATTGAGCATGAGCCCCACCTGTCCTGGATGCCTGGTGACTGCCTCCATGGATGAGACAGTCAAGGTGTGGGACGTGGCCTCGGACAAGCCGGCCCTCATAGAAGAGCTGAAGATGAACTGGGCGTGATCCAGTGCTCTCAGCCTGCCCTGACTGGCCCTTTGTTTTTCTGTATGGGCGGGGACAACAAGAAACAACTTTAAGGTTTGGGATATCAGGGAACTCTCTTAAAGGTGAGTTTAGTAATTGTTTTTGTTTTTATTAATAGGGGAGGGACTTTTTTGTGTTTGTTTGTGTTGTAATGGATATATACCTCATCAGTTTCCCTTCTGTCCCCTATCCACATGGCATCCACACACAACCGCACCACAAATATTCTCTACACCTTCCCTTAGTTACCTGAACTAAGAAACAAATAAAAGCATTTTCCCTTTTTTTCCTGTTCAGTGCGTACACAGTTCTGTCCTCGCATGGGTATGCCAACGGATGAGGATATGGAGACAGAAGTAGCAACTAAAGCCCTGAGCAACGTGCACCTTGAAGACGATGACAGTGTCCAGGTAGTGTCAGGAAAAATACCCCCTGCTGCTGCTGCTGCTGCTCCTACCAACTTCAAGCCCAAAGTCAAGAAATTCCACAAAAAGAAGGGTGGCCATCTTAGTAAAAAGAAAAGATGGTAAAATTGTATATATTACTAGCATGACTATTATTCATGTATTTATAAGGTTGGGGGTGGGGGGAGGTAAATGTGAATTCCTAGAGATTTTTTTTATTTATTTATTCTTGCACTTCATTATTAAATATAAATAAGATCTTAAAACTATCAGTCATAGAGCTAGAAATGCTTGTATTCTTGGTACTTCCTTAAAGACTAATTAAACCTTATATTTTTTGTAGATGTGTAGATGCCACAAAATTATATGATCATATGTTTCACACCCAGAACCGCTGTGGCTACAAAAGAATTTATTAAAGTACTGGGTGTCTGGGGTGGAAGATTTAGTTTATATTCTTATATGTTATTTATAAGAGACTTCTGTGAATAATATAGTTAATGCAAAATCACTGTAAATACATGTGTCTGTTGAATTTTATAAAAGTAATTGTTTTGAAAGCAAGTGATGTTCTTTTGCTTATCATTCTCAATAAAATACAAACCGAGTGCTTGAGTGTAAATTCAGAAATATTGTTTTTCTGGAACTGTTATTTAGACTATTTATTATTGTCATTTTAAACTTTTCTTTCTATTTTTTGTTGTTGTTGATATTAGGGATGCAATGTTTTTTTTCTGAATATTTGAAAATAAAAAAATGTGTGTACAATTTTTTTTTGTTTCCTTTGTATTTTTAGGCTTTTTACATCATTCAAAGGCATTGAAGATTTTTTTATCAAACAGGAACTACAGCTGATATTTTTTTCTTACTCTGGTATTCTTTCATTTCCTTTGTTCCTACTCACTTACTTGTTCTTTTAATTTTGTCATAACCTTCTTGAACGAGAGAATATGGGCTGATCATCGCGCTGAAATATTAAAAGAACATCTCTGTCCAGAATATATTCAAGTACAGTTTCATCCTCACATAACTGTCTATTAAATGGGCAGAAACAAGCACAGGAATGTGTTATTGTTATTCGGTATCTATTCTTGACTACATTGTATATGTACCTTTCACTTCAAATATATTTGTCATTTTTGTAGATATAGTTTCCCTCTCGCGCGTCATACTCGAAACATTTATATTTTTACTCCACACACACACACACACACACACGCACGCACGCACACATACATACACACACGCACGCACCCACATACATACACACACACGTACGCACACATACATACACACACGCGCACGCACGCACCCACACACATGCACGCACGCACCCACACACATGCACGCACGCACACATACATACACACACACGCACGCGACGCACGCACCCACACACATGCACGGACGCACGCACGCTTAAAAAGAAACAGAGGCCACGTCAACAAATTTATTTGTTAGCGTCCAAGAAATGCCCTTTGATTCTTTTCCATAATGTATAAAACTCATGAATCAAAATATCGACATAAGAGGTCTAGTCACGTCTGAAATTCGTAAACGGAGAATGTCACCATTCATAATTATACACTAGTTTCAAGTCAGTTCCTACAGATTACAAGACAAAAAGACAAGTATAGAAATTATAACAAGGAAATTCTCCTAGTCTTCACTATCGCCTTCGTTCATCCGTTAAACCACGAAATAAAATGTTTCCACGTGTTCGCAAGCGGCCGCCATCGTGTCGCCTTCATCGGGTGTCGCACGCTGTGTCCGGAGCGCGTCGGGTCACGTGATTTATGGTGGCGTGGGGGCACGATACGACCGAAGCAGCACGTGACCTGACCTGGCACGCTCGCAGCTCAGGCTCGTCGCTCCCTTGACCTCGGGGGGGTCGTCCAGGTCTGACCACCAGCGAGGCACTGGTCGCGCGGTCGTGCACGAGCAAGCCTTCGGTCTCGCTCGGCGCCCGCTGTTTCTCGAGCCCTTTTTCTCGGCGGTGGAATGGGTTGGAATCACCGTCGAGGTTTCTGAAGCTTCCGAAACCTCTGAAGTATTGGGGACGACTGAAACCTGCGTAACTTCTAAAACACTGGAAACGCCTGAAGCATTTGGAACGTTCATAACGCTGGAAACGTTAGATACAATTCCAACGTTTGGAACTAGCGGTTTTGACACGTCTATCGTTGGCGAAACGACTTGTTTGCTATTAGTATTTCTCTTCCCGGTCGATATTCTCGTATCCGAAGCGACCAGATGAGGCGAGTTTCGGTTCTGGTGGTCGGTTGACTTTAGTGTCCTGTCGATCGCCCCTGACATGTCGATGAGTCTCCCGCTGACAGCAGTACCTCGTCAGGAAAGGGCAAGGGAATCCCTGCGGTGGAGGGAGAATTTTTTTAAATATGAATATCTGAGTTGTGATCATTATCTCTGTGTTTACAAACTATTCGCGAGAAAGCGTCCTCACTTTGAATTATTATATGGTTACATACGGTATACGTCTACATATACATACATTTAACAAAAATACACACATATATATAATGATAACTACAACAGTAATGATAGTCATGTTTATATTCGTAATACTGTTATTTTTTCATATAAATCCCTAACACTCGTAGAGAAAGACTGATATATCTGATGTGGCTGCAGGTTATAGAATAGAGCGGGTCTTTGAAAATGTAACTCACAATTAAAAGAAATAATGTTACCATACAGATAGTAAGTGCGGCATTGTTTTCATTATGAATTGGATTTACAGACTTAGTTAAATTCTTTAAAAAATTAATGAATAAAAAATAAAAGTTGGTTGAAGGGGTACTTCAATATTTGGGACGATACCGTCTGTTTGCAGGTCGGCTTCATATTATATCATGAAAAGACAGATTGGTGCAACTAAAGAAATTTGTAGCTACTTTGTGCTCTTGAAGAATTGCTCATTCATTCTCTCTCTCTTCTCTCTCTCTCTCTCTCTCTCTCTCTCTCTCTCTCTCTCTCTCTCACTCTCACTCACTCACTCACTCACTCACTCACTCACTCACTCACTCACTCACTCACTCACTTACTCACTCACTCACTACTCACTCTCACTACTCACTCACTTTCTCACTACTCACTCACTTTCTCACTAGCTCACTCACTTTCTCACTAGCTCACTCACTTTCTCACTCGCTCACTCACTAGCTCACTCATCGCTCACTCACTTTCTCACTCGTTCTCTCTCACTTTCTCATTCACTCGCTCACTCACTTTCTCACTCACTCGCTCACTCACTTTCTCACTCGCTCTCTCTCACTTTCTCATTCTCACTCGCCACTCACTTTCTCACTCGCTCTCTCTCACTTTCTCACTCGCTCTCACTCTCATACTCACACTCATTCTCACTCTCACACTCTCTCTTTTTCAAGAACCGAAAGTGAATCGAAAATCAACCGCGAAAGTGAATATCCCCCAAAAAAAACTTTGCGAACACGAACCAAACACGCATACGAGCGTGAACCCAAGACCCGAATCACGTGAACGAACCATTAACGAACCACTTGTGTCTCACCCTCTCCTTGTAGACCGAATCCTCCATGATCTCGACAGGACAAGGGCGGGACCGAGGAACACACCTGCAGGAGTCGCCGTCCACGATGCGAAACACGCCCACGATCTTGGAGAAAGGATATTCAGCGCTGGGACAGAGAGAGAAAAGGAAAATAGGATAATTTTGGGGAATATAAACATTGGTGAGAAGGAGTAATCGAAACTGGAGGATGTAAGGGGAATGTGTGCTGCGTTTTTTTTTCTTCAGTATTGGAAAAAAAAATGTGACAGAAAAGAGCACACACAATCACACTTACACACACACACACACACCACTACACACACAACCACACACACACACACACACACACACAACATAACACACACACACACTTACACTAACACTACACTAACACTTACACTAACACACACTCACACTTTTCACTATTGCATAGCATTGTAAAGTGAAGGCGGATGAGAGAGAATATGAGGAAATACCCTACATTTGAGAAAGACATTACGTAATAGGATAATTGTGGGGCGTTTAAAAGGCAATATCTAATAGGTCAGACAAAATAACATAATATATAACATGCATTACAGATATATAATTTGCATCATAAATTCCGAAAATATTTTCCTCGGTTTCCTATTACTCTAGTTAATTGTTTTCACTTTATGCCGAAGAGAGACAATAGCCTTGAAACTGCAGGTAAGAAATACAAATAGATACAATTGTCAGGAGAAAGTGAAAGGTACAGTACCCTGGAATTAACAAGTGGGGTGAAAGTCATGGATCTTTTTTATGTAAGAACAAACAACAAAAGGTAAAATTGGCGGTTTTGTTATTTTAAGAATAAACAGACGATCATCTTTTATATATTTATCATGTTTCTCATTTCCTGTCTATATCCATTTCATCTACCTATCTATCGTTTGGTCTGTCTATATGACTTAATCAATCTGTTATGTCTGTCTATGTTTAACTAGCCATCTATCTAACGACATCCTTACACATCACGAATCCATCATTTGTATCAGCATAACGATACCAACGAGAGACAATAGACAGTTACACACTAAAATGTACGAGAAACATGCACGCACGAATGACTGTTTAGCCATGTGGAAGAACGGACATGAAATAAGTATAAAAAAAAACAGTATCCATACCACACTTACAGCTAATATAGCGCGCATCTCCACATCTATTGCAATAATGATAACAACTCTGGAACAAAAATACATTAAATACTACTCACACATCGTGATATTGTTGGCTGAGCGAAGGAAGTCGAGGGAGAGGAGGGTGGGAGGACGTGCGCTCCCCACAACGGCCTGAAATACGGACGCTTTGATGATTAAATGATGAGAAAGATGATTATTGCTGGCTTTGATGTTATTGTCGAGATGATATAGTGATGGTGATGACTATGGTAGCGATAAGGTAATGATTACAATAATATTTGTTCTGCCTACATACAAGGTCTATACTTATTTAGACCTTGCCTATATATAAACGGAGATCTTGATTGTCACGTAATAGTTATGAAATGACACCTGTAAATATATATTTTTTGTAAATACATTATTTCCAATACACAATGTATAATTTAAGAAACTAAATAAGAAGACAGGTACACGAGAGAACAAAGAAAAAAATAACAATACACGGAACTAGAAACTTTTATGACAGAGAAAATGATTATCAAGAACATCACAGATAAGACGGTAGACAAGAACAAGTCACATGAATTATTTACATTTCTAATTTTCGCAGTACTGCCATTTCAAGAGATAAAGAGCTCAGGTTAGCGGTTAGAGAATAACAAGCTTGTCAGGTCATCCATTGCAAACGACGCACTCTTATAAACAGTAATTTCATGCAAAAAAAAAAAGGAAAAACATATTTACAAATGATGAGAATAATGGAAGTAAAATACTTACCAAAACAGTAGAAATGTCATGATCTTTTCCTTCATTTTAAAATTTTTCGCTTTAAAGCAGAACCGAATAAATACACATATTAAATGAATCAAAGAAAAATAATGAATAACACAATTCGCACACACGCATAAAAAAGAAAAAATAACAAAGTGAGCAAAAACAATCAAGGGTTCTTCAGTCCTCCCTAACCAGAGGTCAAGGACACACTGCCACTACGTCCTCTGGTCAGTGACTTTTTTCCTTCTCTCTGCCCCTCCCCCTATCCCCTGTGCAACCTTGGCTTTTCCTCTTCCTCATATTTGATGCTCTGCTTCCTCCTCCTCTCCCTCTTCCTTCTCTGTGGGTTTCAGTATCACCTGTCTTTTTTCTCCTCCCTTTTCTGTAGTGTTCAGCAATTTACTTTTTCCTCCCCCCACACACGCTCTCTTTCCTGAAGTGTTCAGCATTCTCCTTACTCCCTACCATCGCCCTGAGGTGTTCAGCAAGCACTTGTGGTGTTTGGCGATCTCCCCTCCCTATTCCCTACGATGTTCACTGTCCTATTCCCCTTCTGTCTCTCTCTCTCTGTCTTCTTCTTCTCTCTCTTCTTCTTCTGTCTTCTTCTTCTTCTCTCTTCTCTCTCTCTTCTCTCTCTCTCTCTCTTCTCTCTCTCTCTCTCTTCTCTTCTTCTTTCTTCTCTCTCTCTTCTCTTATATTTATATTATATTTTCTTCTCTCTTTCTCTTTATCTCTCCCTCTCTCTCACTCTCTCTCTCTCTCTCTCTCTCTTCTCTCTCTCTCTCTTCTCTCTCTCTCTCTCTTCTCTCTCTCTCTCTCTCTCTCTCTCTCTCTCTTCTCTCTCTCTCAGTTCCGTACCAACCATCATAGAGAGAGAGACGTGACTTTTTTTCCCTCTGTGACCTGGTGTGACCTCAGTCTGCCAAATCACCCAGACAATGGGGCCCAAAGAGACCTTTCGATTTCAAGTGAACGAGTGCGTGTTCATGAAATATCTGTGAAGATCCAAAGCTACTTACAGTGAAAGTGGAAAAAAACATTAATGAATTCAAACCAGATATATGTGTAGTTATGTGAGGAATCTGTGCGGTCTCTCTACGCTAACCGCACCCAAGTAAATAGGTGAGGTCTGTTTGTGTGCGACATTTCAGCGAATGATCTGACCTCAGAACACCTGTGTATACAATGGCTACCCAAGCCGGGTTTTCTCTGTTGACGGAGATGGACATCTCAGCAAGTGATACGAATACTGAGAACGAACGAACAAAGAAAAAAGCAAAAAGACAATTGAGTAATGAGTCTGCAGAACTTGTATCCCCCAGCCATATGTGTGCCTATTTCAGGAGGGACACGAAGCTAGTGACACATGGGGACAAATACCGTTGGGTGTCTCAAGTGCTGAAGATGGCTCCTTATAACAAGACTAAAGGAGCCCTAGAATTAAGACTAGGTCGAAATAACATCTACGTACGCTGTAAGAATGAAGAAATTCTTAAACGAATAACCACGACCGGAGCGGCAGGAGAAATTCTCGAAATGAGCAGAGCTTATGGCAAAGGACACTGCACTAACCTCGTTGTGTTCGATGTCCCGAGGGAAATTGACACCAGTGAGATCACCGAATACAATGAAAAGATTATACACGCTAAACGCATTCAATTTAATGGTAGATGACACAGCGGCTCATTATCACTTATGAAGGGGAAAATCCCCAAACCATCAAAATTGTGGAGGGCATGGCACCTTTCAGGTGCGCTGTCTTCAAATCCCTCACCCCATTTTGCGCCAACTGTTCCAGATGGGGCACGGGGCACGCGCTTGTCCCGCGAGGAGCCGCACTGTCGGTACTGCGCGCCGCTCACAGGAGCAGGGAGTGCGCGAAAAAATCGCACAGGGTAATCAACTCCCAAGGAAATGTGCCAATTGCAGACTTGAACATAATGCAAACTCTCCATTATGTGCATACTATCCGAACGATAGAAAAAAGCAACAGGCTGTTCTGCCTCTCGCAATCCCAACCCATTTCCTCGTCTTAACGATGAGGCAGAATTCCCCAGCTTGGGAGGATAAATGTGGCGAGGTATGCTGAAAGTAAACAGTCGGTCTCTCCAGCCTTACTCGCATCAGCTCCTGCTCCAGCGCCAGCCTCAAGGTCTGCTTCAGCCCCTGCAGTGCCAGTATCTGTTCCTTCGGCTACTTCGGCATCAACTCAGAACCTACTTCGAGATCGACATCGCTTTCGACATCTGCAACACATGTTTCAGCACATACAGCAGTTCCAGTTTCTACACCTGCTTCAGTGCCAGCGCCGACCCCCACACAGGAGAGACAGGACTTACTACAAATGTTGATGCAGAAAATAGAACAAATGATGCTCATGATGCAGCAACAATTTGCTCAGCAAACAGTTTTCAGTGACTTTGGACAACGGTTCACCCTCTACAACCTGTAGCAGAATTTGAAAATCATCAGAGGACAACTGATGGCCTACATTGACTTTGAGTATACCATAATAGAAATTAAGATTTATGGAAACACTGTTCATTTTTATAAAAAACATGTGTTTTTTTCTTTTCAGTTATTAGATACTCATTAAGGCGAGCACTAAGGTGCAACCCTTCAGGCATGTATATTTAATGTTTGATTTTGGCCCTTAAATCAATATACGTTCAGCCAGATTGGGTAGATGTTTGGACTTCTTTCCCTGGCTTTTTACAGGGCATGTAAACTGTTCTGTAAATATTTTTTTTCAAATCAAATCAGATCAATTACCCGGCAGATTTGCCATGTCGGAGCGGGAAGACGCTCCTACCTCTCAGGGAGGGCAATCCACACCAACTTCTTGGTCTACGGGTGCTTCGAGGAATTCCATTCTCGGGGAAGGCTGTGAATGTAAATGGTGATGGTACAAAGTAAATGGTGATGATATAAATCCCTTTCTAGTTCTCATTGCAATTGAAAAAAAAGCAAAGTCTCATTTTCAACTCTTACATAAAATCAAAGCAAATGGATAGGAAGATCAACAACACTAGTCACTTCACGGAACTACCGTTCAATGTTCTTTCTTGCCAGAGGAGCTTTCGTCTCAGGTCTAAGACCTAAGAAGACCTAGCAAAACCCAAATGTAAGAAGTACAAAAATTGAAAACTTTGCTGAAAGAGTTCCATTAGGTAATATCAATAAACTTGATCACATCACCCTGCATATCAAAAATTAAAATGGTTAAAAGTACAACCTAAATGTAGTTATGACATGTGTATTCATTTACAAGCTCATTCATGAGAATTATCCGCAATGTTATTGCCCTTGCAAACTGTAGAGAACACATCAGGTGTTCAGACACGTCAAGCAAATTCTATGTTAAGAGATTGAGTAACGACACAGGGGCACGACAAATGGAAATCCGTGGACCCAAGTTATGGAGCATGTTGCCAGATAATATAAGATTCATTAACAACTTCTGTAATTTCAAAAAAAAAAGAACACCTATTGAATAATCAGTTGTAAATATGAACGTACTTATGTAGAGAGTAACCATTTTAATTAATGGAATAAAATGTTTTGACTGACGTTGGAAGTTTGATGTTCAAGGCTGTCCTTGCTGACTGCAACATCTTTTGCTTTCTTGTAGTTCTGCACAGTGCTTATGTCTTGTAGATTTTCACCACCTGCTGAGACAATTGCAACTCAAGTAAGTCCATGCAGGCTATTGCAAATTGTCTCCCTAAGTATGTTCCTGTCTATCCTTTTACGATGAATTATTGAAAAAAAGAATAAACAAAAATTAATGCAAATATAAATTTTCATTGCAATGTGAAATGTTTTGATTATATCTTAGGGCCCTTGCTGTCACACAACCCCCCCCCCCCCCCGTTTGCCCAACTGTCTAGCCTGTCTCTGCCCTCTGTACTTCTTTCAGAAAACGCCAGCCCAGCTGCCCATCGAGGACGACGGTTAATAGCGTGTCAGACGATCCTGGAGGCCATGCCCTGTGCTACCAATCACAACGGCGGGTTAACTAGCCACGCCCATCACTTGTGACCCTTGACCTGCCCTACAACACAAACTCACTCGACCCGAGGCGTGACCTTGACCGGACCTTCCTGCTGGGGGGTCTCCCCATGCTACGCATCTCCGCTTGGATGCAACCTCCTCCTGGGGTTACCTACGCCCAGCCGGGCTTCCCCTTGCCCGGGACCTGCACTTGCACGAGACAGCCTCCTACAACCAATCTCAACCAATAAAGGACAGAAACAAAATTATCTATATCCACCAATTCAAGGGAAACCAAAACCCTGAGAGGACTCCAGCCTGTGAGTTTGTTTTGATATGCTACTTCCTGAGATCCTATTTCCACTCTTGGCCATTCGTGACCATGGTTATGTACTCTCAGAAACTAATTGAACTAAGTGGGATGAAAAGGATTAGATAACGATCCCTATCCATGAGATATCCCGTCAGAAAAAGGACCTACAACATACTAACAACGCTCTCGAAGGACGACACTTAAGCTTCTACCAAAATATCCATCTGTTTACTTCATAATTACAGTATGAAGAACACAAGATATACATCAACTGGGAGGAAAGGACTAACGAGCAGGAAGAAATCCCAGCTGATCAATTAGGTGCTGAAAACGCTGACTGGACAATGGTGCTATTGTTAGAGTAAACTTCTTGAACGTTGTAGCCAAGGTGATAGGACAGCAATATTCTGGCTTAAAATATAACTAAGTCATTTATGCTATACAACTCGTTGAGTTTGGTTCGAAACATGCCAATATAATGTAATGTACGTATTTATCATTCTGACAAAGCAATTCTTTCTTTAATAAGCTTCTACAAAGTGTTTCCTGCTTAAGGCTCATTCAAAGGGAAATATCTGTTTTCATATCGACAACCTGTAAGATCGTTGATAAATGACTAAAAGGTGCCATTTTGGAGAGTTCTAACCTAGACGCGTCACAGTATGTCAAAATCAGTCTTGTGTTTCACTAATTTGTAGTAGTTAATATCTTGTCCTTGAAAAAAAAAATCTAGAACAATTAACTAAAATTCGTTATCATGAGCACGGACAGTCATTCTCACATACGAGTGTCAGTTTGCTGTCTGCACCACACCCCTCCCCCACACCATGCATTATACTGTAATTATTATTATTATTATACTGTAATTATGAAGTAAACAGATGGATATTTTGGTAGAAGCTTAAGTGTCGTCCTTCGAGAGCGTTGTTAGTATGTTGTAGGTCCTTTTTCTGACGGGATCTCTCATGGATAGGGATCGTTATCTAACCCTTTTCATCCACTTAGTTCAATTAACTAAAATTCGTTATCATGAGCACGGACAGTCATTCTCACATACGAGTGTCAGTTTGCTGTCTGCACCACACCCCTCCCCCACACTATGCAACACAGCAATACACGATGATATTTAGCATCGTGCTATTCTCTCTCTCTCTCACACACACACACACACACACACACACACACACACACACACACACACACACACACACACACACACACACACACACACACACACACACACAAACACACACACACACAAACACACAAACACACACACACACACAAACCACACACACACACCAAACACACAAACACACACACAAACACACACACACAAACACACACACAAACACACACACAAACACACAAACACACACACACACACACACAAACACACACACACACACACACAAACACACACAAACACAAACAAAACACACACAAACACATACACAAACAACATAGATACCAGGACACACGCGCGGAGGAGATAGTGCGAGTACATCTAAAGCGTCACACACTGGATCTAACCAACACCCACGGAGCATGCGATATTAGTCCGTTTATATACACTCCCAAAGGTCTAGTATTCCCTTCACTCGGCGGACGACATCCGACTCTGTTCGCTGAACTTGAAGTGGCGACACCCTATTGTGTCAACGGTTTTGCTTATTACGAGAATTCCCCGAGTTTATATAAACATAAAAGGAAATATAAGCAAAAGGCAACGAAACTAAACCGCCACGTTCGTTAAATTACCTCCACCGCATCTCCTTAAAAGAAAAAAGAAAAAAAAATTACCGATTCCAAGAAAACACAATGCGGAAACCGGACACCTCAGCGGCGGGTAACTGTTCACAGAGCGTGTTTTATGTACTAATTGTACTAATTCATGGGCGCCACGTGCATCGCGAATGCATCTTGTACTCGGAGTACACGCTGAAAATTGAACAAGGGGAAGACGGAGGAAGAGGGACGGATGTTACAACCGAGTTGAGTTCATGTATGTAGGGCAATGTAAGGATAATGGGGCAATGTAGGGCTAATGAGGCAATGTAGGGATAATGGGGCAATGTAGGGATAATGGGGCAATGTAGGGCTAATGAGGCAATGTAGGGCTAATGAGGCAATGTAGGGCTAATGGGGCAATGTAGGGCTAATGGGGCAATGTAGGGATAATGGGGCAACACTCATGTAATTGGCATATATTTTAAGAAACGGAAGATACCAAGTAAATTGAAGAAACCGGCACATTTGGAAGAATAATAACAGTCCTTCATATTTCAGTTGATTTACAATAACAAGATAAAGCTTATAATTGCTTAATATAGTAAGAATTCGTGTGGCACAGGGAGGGAGGGAAGTAGGTAGAGGAAGGCAGGGAAGGGAGGGAAGGATAAAAGGAGAAAGGGAAGGAGGGAAGGGGGGAAGGTTAAAGGAGAAAGGGAAGGGAGGGAAGGTTAAAGGAGAAAGGGAAGGGAGGGAAGGATAAAGGAGAAAGGGAAGGAGGGAAGGTTAAAGGAGAAAGGGAAGGGTAAAGGAGAAAGGGAAGGGAGGGTAGGATAAAAGGATAAAGGGAAGCGAGGGTAAGGATAAAAGGATAAAGGGAAGCGAGGGTAGGATAAAAGGATAAAGGAAGCGAGGGTAGGATAAAAGGATAAAGGGAAGGGAGGGTAGGATAAAGGATAAAGGGAGGGAGGGTAGGATAAAGGATAAAGGAAGGGAGGTAGGATAAAAGGATAAAAGGAAGGGAGGTAGGATAAAAGGATAAAGGGAAGGGAGGGTAGGATAAAAGGATAAAGGGAAGGGAGGGTAGGATAAAAGGATAAAGGGAAGGGAGGGTAGGATAAAAGGTAAAGGAAGGGAGGGTAGGTAAAAGGATAAAGGGAAGCGAGGGTAGGATAAAAGGATAAAGGGAAGCGAGGGTAGGATAAAAGGATAAAGGGAAGGGAGGGTAGGATAAAAGGATAAAGGGAAGGGAGGGTAGGATAAAAGGAAAGGGAAGGGTAGGATAAAAGGATAAAGGGAAGGGAGGGTAGGATAAAGGTAAAGGGAAGGGGAGGTAGGATAAAAGGATAAAGGGGAAGGGAGGGTAGGATAAAAGGATAAAGGGAGGGAGGGTAGATAAAAGGATAAAGGGAAGGGAGGGTAGGATAAAAGGATAAAGGGAAGGGAGGGTAGGAAAAAGGATAAAGGGAAGGGAGGGTAGGATAAAAGGATAAAGGGAAGGGGGTAGGATAAAAGGATAAAGGGAAGGGAGGGAAGGAGAAGCAAGGGAAAGGAGGGAAGGAGAAGCAGGGAAGGGAGGGAAGGAAAGAAGGGGAAAGGGAGGAAGGAGAAGCAAGGGGAAGGAGGGAAGGAGAAGCAAGGGGAAGGGAGGGAAGGAGAACAAGGGGAAGGAGGGAAGGAGAAGCAAGGGGAAAGGAAGGGAAGGAGAAGCAAGGAAGGGAGGGAAGGAGAAGCAAGGGAAGGAGGGAAGGAGAAGCAAGGGAAGGGAGGGAAGGAGAAGCAAGGGGAAGGGAGGGAAGGAGAAGCAAGGGGAAGGGAGGGAAGGTGAGAGGAATAGACAAGACAACGACGAGGAAGAGGAAGAGGAGCAGCAAAATCTACCGACGTCCCTTGGCCCCCGAGAAGGAGAAAAGGGAGAGGAAAGAGGAGAGGCGACAGTACCCTTCTGGCAATGTCAGAGTAGAGGTGACAGGGGCCAACGGGTGCGTTTTGACCCCCGTGATAAAGTGTGGGAGGAAGATAGACCGACAAGTGCACTCTGTCGCTCGCCGGGACACGACATTCAGTTATGGTTGTGGTCGTGGTGGTGACAGTCCTCTTTTGGTAGCTGGTGGTTGTGGTTGTGGTTGGAGGAGATATCTGTGGAAGATGCTTGTTGTGTTGTGTTGTGGTAGTTGTAGCAAAGGAATAAAACGATGGCGATACGGTGATTCAGAGTTAAAAATCAGCTTGAATTCGTATTTTGTGGTGTGTGCTATCGCCGCGACACAATGACTGTACGAAATTGTGTAAGCATCGCGACTATATAGCAACATGACACTGTTGCTAACCGAAATAGTTTTCGTATTGTGGTCAAGGTATTGTGTGAGAGTTGTGTGTGGTGATGGTCAGTGTGTTGTGCAAGCAGACAGTGAAAACTTTGTTGGCTGATAATGTCACCAATATTTTTAGTAAATGAAATTAACTTGTATTTTCTAAGTTCAAAAGAATTTATTCGGTAGCATTGTCAACAGAAAAAAAAATTAAAATTTTGGCAAATAATGAGAAAAGCAAGATAATCGCGTGGTGAGGAATAATCAACGGTACATTCTGACGTACGCAAAGTCGAGATAAAAGACTGGCGTACAACGGAAGGAATGCGACGTCAGGTACGACATTTGTGCTTTTCCTTTTCTCGTCTTTTGTAGCGTTCGATTCTTTAAATTGCAAATTCTACACTAAGCAGTATTCGATTCCTTTTTAATAATTTTTAAATCGCTTCAAGACCAGCTTTTCCAGTTACGTTTAATGTTCATTTGGCGTCATTTGATAACATGGCCAATCAGCCATCTTTTGTCTTTCTCGAACAATCAGTAAATTTCAAGGAAATAATTAATCTACCTGCCTATTAGATACAAGTGTTTGGGACCCAGTATTCTCGATGTCCTATTGAATACAAAAGCTTATTTCCTGTGAATTCTTATGCTCAAGCTGCAAATATTTTTTTTATTATTATTACTTTTGTAAACCGACGAACGGCATCGCTACAGGAGCCATACGTACTCCTGTTCAAGTCACTTCAAGTCCACTATTAATGTTTAGGTAATCTTCGGTTTATATTTTTCATTTATAGACCCATTTTGTCAGTTCTTGATCGTCAGGAAGGAACGGATATCTGGGGAGTATGTGTGTGTGGTGTGGGGGGGGGTCTATACCTGTGGGGGGGGGTCTATACCTGTGGAGTGGGCGGGGAAGGTTAATCGATACCTGGTCTATATACCTGGGAGTGTGGGGAGAGAACCTGGGAGGGGGAGTGGGGTCTATACCTAAGAGGGAGTCTATCCTGGGGAGTGGGGGATGATCGATACTTGGAATAATGAATTATATTACATATGTATATAATATATATATATATATATATATATATATATATATTAGGGAATATTATCTACGGATACAAAGAGGGGGAGGACCTAGAGGGGCGTGGTGATGAAAAAAGGTTAATTAAGACCCACTGCTTTCGACGATCTGGCACGATGGCACGTTCATCCTCGAAATTCACCTCGTCAACGTTCTCTACGTGTTTAGATTACATTTAAACCACCAATAGCATATAACGGAACCAAAAATACCCTAAAAAAAAGATGCCCCGATAAAAGATCAAAGATCCCACCGCAATCAACTGTAATCTTTGCTCGCGTAGCGCCCGGGGTAAATTTTCGCTCACTGACTGTTGTAAATTTGTCAGTCTATATCACGTTATGAAATCGAACTCTCAGGTTTTGATTAATCGTTTGCTAACAAACCTAGCGTTAACCATGTCTTGATTATATAAAGTCTTGATAGTTTTATTGTTAAACAAAATAAATTGTCGATTAAAGATCTCAGTTATCTTAAAGGTGTCATGTTGAATCCGATTCTCGATTTATTTGACGATTTTAAAGGCTTACCCCGACGTTATCTTTTGGCCACCAGATCACTTAAACGCAATCCGGACATTTTAATTACCAAAGCTGACAAAGGTAATAACGTTGTCATCCTTGATACATCTGATTATATACGCAAAGCGCATTCCCTTTTGCACAACTCACGTATCAAAAACTGCTTTCCAACCCTTACCCACGGTTATTGATTATTTTCGTAAAAACCTCAAACTTATTGCTGCTATGCCCTAACCCCATTTGTTGATCGCTTTAGAACGATTAATCCTGATTCCGTATTTTTATGGCCTTCCTACGTTCCGCTAAGGCCTATTATTTGCCTTTTAACTCGGTCACCCGCCTTTAGATTCTTAGTTAGCGAACGTTTTGTCTCATTCATGGGATCCTTTCTGATAGTCATATTAAACATTCGATGGTTTCATGGATAAAGTTAGAAATTGCCGACGCACGGTAAGAAACGTTAGTTTTGATGTGGATTCTTATTTACAAATGTCGTTGCAGATTTTCTTGAAAGGAAACTTTCTTCGTTTCATCAGAGGATCCCTATTCCGTCAATTGCTTTATCGATCTCATTCGTTTGTTTGTTCACGAATAATGTCTACTTTTGACGGCGAATTCTATAAACAAATACATGGTATCGCGATGGAAGTAGCCTTAGCCCGGTTCTTGCAAATTATATATGGAAATGTTTGAATCTGAACTACTTCCGTCAATCCTCCGTCGACACGATTTGGTTTCGCTATGTTGATGACATTTTTTCTATGTGGCAAATGAACCGTTCGGATTTCGATGATTTTTTAATAGACAATAACCTCGCTTGTACTATTAATTTACAGTAGAATGGTAAGACTCAGGCAAATTTCCTTTTCTCGACGTTCTTTTATCCAATGTTAATAACGCTTAAATTTTGTTTATCGTAAACCACCCACACCGCTAATTATCTTCATTTTTTCTCAAATCACCCGCTTTACATAATGAAATCAGTTGTCTCGTCAATGTTCCTGAGAGCAAAAGGATTTACGATAACGAATTCATCGATCGTTATTTTTGAGATTCAAAATTAGGATATCCTCATTTTTTCTTAATCAAGCACATTCGTCTGCGAAATGGACATTTTATAATCATTCCCGTAAAGCGCAACAGGACAGTGCCAATAATCTCTTAATTAGTCCATACAACTCGTCCCTCGATGAAAAACGCCGCATGTTTAACGGAGCTGGCACTGACATCGTTTTAACTTACCCGAACACGTTGCGTAATAATTTGGTTAGGCATATAGCTAGTGTTGCTCTTGATACCTCTTCAGGTACTTACACGATTCCTCGTAAGGATTGCACGAAATTTTACATGGGCGAAACCGACAGAAATTTTGAAAAAAAAAAAAAAAAAAAAAAAGAATGTCAGATACGCCAGATAATCTAATGCTTGTTTTATTCATTTACGTGGCGAAGGACATCAGTTAAATTGGAAAGACGCTAAACTAATTCATAGATCGTCAAATTCGTACGAGAAAAAATAATCCAAGCCTTCTAATTAGTAAATTGCCTAATTTTAACTTGAGTGCTGGCCAATGGGGTTGGATGATCTTCCCTCATTACTAGAAGACTGACCTTGACACTGCTGACCTGATCAAATCTTGATCTCTCTCTCTCTCGCACTACATACCCTGATAATTTTTTACTGTACTTATCTGATGCTTACACTGACCGTTATCTCGCTCAAACGTACCCTACTTAAACCGTGCAGTGTGATTGTTACGCTTGCACAGATTAGATTGTGTATATCCGGGCTTATCTTTAAATGATAACACGACTTATCAAAAAACGCCCTACAACTTACTCTTAACAAAACATTATACGCATGGCTGGCTCTCTAGCGGAACATAGAGTTAAATGATTTATGACCATGCAGGAATTTCGATTTCATGTATGTTCGAAACGCCACGTCACAAAATCTACAGAAATGAAAGTTAGTATACGGTACGTATATTACATATATATTTTTCAGCAAATTTTGAAAATGACAGGTTTGCTTTTTTCCTCAAAATAAACCTTATTTGTTTAGTTTTTGCTATTTTACTTGATATTTTTGCACAGCGATGCATGTTGCCTGTGACGTCACCTTTACAGTTACCCACTGATATGCCAGCCTGTGTGGACAAACCGTAACCCGGTCTTAGTAAGGTACAAAAAAAAAAAAAAAAAAATGTGAATTTCAAAAATTCTGTGAATAGTCTTAACCTCAACGTGTATTTTATGGTCTGTTCGGTTTGCTAAACAAAACTGATGATAACCTAATTAAACGACATGCATATGTATGTAACATCAAATCGCCTTTCATGAATTTTTCAAGCTTTGTTGGGTCTTTGTGTAAGATTAATCAATGAACAGACTTCTATGACCTATTAAACCCGTCGACGGTTCCATATTTCAAAATAAAGTGTTATTACAGGGAAACCCTCGCCTTCCTCTTTTTAATGGTACCCAAAAGCCAAAACAGGCGTACCTTGTGCTCATCATCATCTCTCTCCGGGGGATCTGTGACTTACCCTCTTGTTTCCCGGTGGCAGTCTCTCTCACTCGCTTCTTGGCACCTGCTCTCCTGCTCACCTGGGCCGCTTCAGGACTTCATAGCCCGTCCACAGCCATGATGAGCTTGGATGTTGAATCTTGAATGTCCTCGCTATCTTTCCGTGGAAGTTCCTCCCTGTAGGATCAGTCTTCCTTGGCCCACTGTTTGCAGCTGATTCTTCAGTCTCACAGCTACTTCCAGACATTCTGTGTTGCCATAGGTCCTCCCTCTTCTCAAGTTCTAGCCTACTTGTTCATAGAGTACTTGAGTAAGATTCTGTGGTGGCACATTGCTTGGTACAAGAAGCATGCCACAAAACTGAATTCAGTCTGCAATGTTGATTAATGCCTAATATAGCTAGCATTCAGTTAATCCATGCAGCTTCAAGATCATACCACCGAGCATGGCTAATAATTTGTGTGGAATTTATGACGAACAGATTAACAGGAACAACGAAGGGAAGGACAAGAAAACACACAAATATGCCGAAGGCCTTTCGCTATTGCTTCGTTAGGGCATAACAATAGTGAAAAGGCCTTCGGCATTTGTGTGTTTTCTTGTCCTTCCCTTCGTTGTTCCTGTTGCAATCTGTTCGTCATGAATTCCACACGTGTTCTTTAACGACAATAGCGAGGGCGAGAATCATCACACGACGAAAGCTACAAAGCAAAAAACCGCATGAGGTTCCTGAAGGATGCGTGAAGGAGCAGGTTCTCCCTCGCAGCACACACCCATCTCAAAGGAAAGTCTCACCCATTTCCTGAGAGTGCTAAATGTTACTTAAGGAATGGATTACTGAGTGTATCGACGAGATGGAGACGCTGAGGAGCCGCCTTCCGGGAGTTCATTTCCCACAGACTCGTCCTCGAGCTTAGAAAAGAGGACGAGGCACAGAAGGCGAGACAAGAGGTTATTGGAGGAACTTGTACCAACAGTGGGTGGTCTGAAGTGGTGCATGATGACCTGATAATTAAGCTATCACACAAACCTCTCACAGACACTCAAAGGCAAGCATTGTCTTTAGGTTTAAAACTCGATACCGGTACCCCTAGGAAAGGCATGGCTGACTACATCGAGTCCAACTACCGCAGGAATCTTCCGCAATAGAAAGAGGGTGTTGCGACCTGTGCAGTCGCCAGCGCCAAAGGTCATGAGCCTGCCATTCCTGATAGGTACACAAGGCCCTATAGGAACTTGGCAGAGACAAATCCATCGTCATTGCTCCGCTGATAAGGGTGGTGTCGTAATTAACAGATTATGTCTCTACGATAGAAATACTGCTCCAAAACGTTTTTTTTCTTACAGACAAGCCGAAGAGAGAATGCGGAGGCAAGATCCCTAGAATTCAACAAAGCAGCAAGGAAGCTCCTTTATTTGTCCATATGCCCTGACGAAGCAATAGCGAAAAGGCCTTCGGCATATTCGTGCGTTTTCTTGTCCTTCCCTTCGTTGTTCCTGTTGCATGGCTAATAAGCCAAGATGATCCAGGAATGACAGAACCCATGCCTAGCCGTCTGTAATGGAAGAATACAGCTTATGACCTCAATATGTCTAAAAGATGTTACAGACATGATGTTCAGTTTGCACCATGACCCTTAGTCGTCTCCCACTGAGTAGCCATGCTATTTCAGTTCATGTTATATAATCAGTAAAATCTTTGAACCTTGGCAGAACCCACATTGTGAAACTCAGTGGCAGCAGCATTGGTCTCTTAGGCTTACAAAAGAGACCCCACCCACATTAAGAAAATAAGAAAAAAAACTGATGTGCTACATCTACCTTAATACTTTGTCTCCCTCCATACCACACGCGTCCCCCCTGAACTCCATGACAAGACCACCAGCAACTGTTCCAGCTGAAGCCAAGGCACAACGATTGTTCGAGTTGGTGGCAGGTTTTCATTTCCACCCTCCCTCTTCCTCACCCACCTGTCTGTATACCCAATACAGTGCAGATTTGTTATTATCCTGGGGACGGTATATTGTCAATTGTACTTACTGTGGCGATAGGCGGCATTTTCGATTGTTACTGTTCTCAGCTTCACGGTTCCGTACCAGACATAACAGAGCAAGGACATGTTTTTGTCCTGCTGGCCAAATGTGACCTGTGCTTGCCTAATCACCCAGACAATGGATTCTACAAGGACCTTTCGATTTCTAGTGAACAAGTGCGTGACCTTGTTCATAAAATATTTATAAGGATCAAAAGAAACTTAGTGAAAGAAATTTGAAAAAAAAAAAGCATACCACTTACACGAGTATGGTTATATGAGGAATCTGTAGTCTTACGCTTACCGCATCCAAAGCAAATAGGTAAGCTCTGAGCTACATTTCAGCAAATGATTTGACCTCAGAAAATCTTATATAATGAAAACCCAGGCCAGTTTCTCTGTAAATGGAGATGCACATCACACGGCAAGTGACATGATATCGAAAACGAAGGAACAATAATAAGCAAGTGGCAACTAATCTGTAGAACTTACAATACAGCCATCTATGTGCATACTTCAAGAGAATACAAAGCTAGCAACACACAGGGACAAATACCGTCTTGTGTTTTCAAGTCCTGAAGATGGCCCCACTTAAAAGAAACTAACCGAGCCAAATTGAAAAGTAGGTCGAAATAATATCTATGCACAGTGTAAAAATGAAGAAATTCGTACACACTAAAAACACGGTAAGCAACTCCCTAGGAAATGTGTTGAGTGCAAACTCTACATTATGTGCCTACTAGCCGAACGATAGAAAGAAAAACCAAAGCATAGGTCGTTCTGCCCTCTCAAAACGCCATTCCATTTCCTCACCTTAACAATGAGGCAGATTTTATCTTGGAAGGGAAATGTGCAAAGGTATGTACTCCTTCATTGGCTCTCACGCATCCTCCTACATATACCATAACCATGCACACTATCAGCCTCATCAAACCATTCAATTTAATCAAATCTGATGAAAATTCGATGCATGCCAGTAGAAAGTTTAAGGACTGTAATATCATTAGGCAAAATGGAATCCCTGACAGCATAGGGTTATCAGTGCTATTGTTATAGTATCTATAACTGTTACCAATATGCGAAACAATCTCAATGCGTTTAAGACTGCACTCCTAGTCTGCGCAATTAGGATATTTTTTAAAGCAATTTTTCGCGCATCCTTTCGGCCACTGAGACCAGGTTGTCTGACGGAATTAACACAACTATGTAAGACCTGATAATAACAATATCTCAGGATTTCCCTCGAGAACAAAGACGATTATCTGGATAGAAGCACAGGTAATACAGGTTACAGGTTTCCGAAAGAGGCCGAGGTGAAGCAATGCACTTCCACGGGTTTTTAAGCTTGGGGGATCTACTATGATGGACATACCTGAACAGAATCATCACTATGAAGCAGAGAACAGCCGCCACTTACTGAACATCTTCGGAAGGACAGAGCGGAGCTATCGACCGTGGAGCTCCGAGATTATCCCCTACTACAGCTATCAGGGTTGCAGCAATGTAGCTAAATATTGGAGGAAAGAAGTAGCTTGTGCTATCAGCCCCTGCAAAAAACACACACCCAAAACACTGTCACCTTTGTGAAGAGGTGCGTTAGTGCAGAACACACCATAATTATCCCACAATCTGCCACGCACTTATCCTCCTCTGCCCCGCTGTTCCCATGCCCATGGAGTGATGCTCATCCCAGCTACACTCCTCCATTACCATGTAGTCTTCAACCCATAGGAATTTTACACTCCCCCCCCCCCCCTTAAATACGCGGTGTATTTTGTTTGCATACCTTCCTCCTCCCCTCTTTTCATTGTCTATGATATTTTACACACACACAAAGATCCCTCTGCAATAAAATTGAATAATCTTTGTTCGCGTAGTGCTTGGTGTAAATTTTCGCTCACGGACTTTTCATTTGTCGTCATATTCCCTATTGCGATATGAAACCGAACTCTTGGGTTTTGGTTTATTGTTTGCTACCTAACCTAGCGTTAATCATTGTCTTGATTATATTAAAGGTCTTGATACTTTTATTGCTAAGCAAAATAAATCGTCGATTAAAGATCTCAGTTATCTTTAAGGTGTCATGTTGAATCCGATTCTCGATTTATTTGACGAATTTAAAGGCTTACCCCGACGTTATCTTTTGGCCACCAGATGTCAAACGCAATCCGGAAATTTTAATCACCAAAGCTGACAAAGGCAATAACGTTGTCATCCTTGAATATCCGATTATATACGCAAAGCGACAACTCTACGTATCAAAAACTGCGTTCAAACCCTTACCCCACGGTAATTGAATCTTCTCGTAGAAACCTCAAACGTACTGCTGCTAAATACCCTGACCCTTTTACCCTTTTTTGATCGCTTTAGAACGACTAATCCTTTGATTCCGTATTTCTATGGCCTTCCTAAAACTTGCAAACAGGCGTTCTGCTAAGGCCTATCATTTCGCCTTTAACTCGGTCACCCGCCCATTAGATTCTTGGCTAGAGAGCGTTTTGACTCCATTTATGGGATCCTTTCTGATAGTCATATTAAGCATTCGATGGATTTCTTGGATAAAGGAAATTTCCCGACGCACGTAAGAAACGTTAGTTTTGATGTGGATTCCTTATTTACAAATGTACCGCTTGATGAAGTGCTAGATTTTCTTGAAAGGAAACTTTCTTCGTTTCATCAGAGGATCCCTATTCCGGTCAATTGCTTTATCGATCTCATTCGTTTGTGTTACAAATAATGTCTTTACTTTTGACGGCGATTTCTATAAGCAAATACATGGTATCGCGATGGGAAGTAGCCTTAGCCCGGTTCTAGCTAATTTATATATGGAAATGTTTGAATCTGAACTACTTCCGTCAATCCTCCCGCCGGACACGATTTGGTTTCGCTATGTTGATGACATTTTTTCTATGTGGCAAATGAACCGTTCAGATTTCGATGATTGTCTCAATAGACTAAATAACCTCGTATGTACTATAACTTTAAAGTAGAATGGGAAGACTCAGGCAAATTACCTTTTCTCGACGTTCTTTTATCCAATGTAAATGGCTCGCTTAAATTTTCAGTTTATCGTAATCGAATCACCCGCTTTACATTAAGAAATCAGTTGTCTCGTCAATGTTCCTGAGGGCTTACAGGATTTGCGATAACGAATTCATCGATCGTGATCTTGACATTATTTTTGAGACATTTTCAAAATTAAGATATCCTCGTTTTTTCTTAAATCAGGCACATTCATCTGCGAAATGGAAATTTTATAATCATTCCCGTAACATGCAACAGGAAAGTGCCAAAAATCTCTTAATTATCCCTTACAACCCGTCTCTCGATGAAAAACGCCGTATGTTTAAAGGAGCTGGCACTAACATCATTTGTACTTACCCGAACACGTTGCGCAATACTTTGATTAGGCATAATATAACTAGCAGTGCTATTGATACCTCTCCAGGTATTTACACGATTCCTTGCAAGGATTTCCCGAAATTTTACATCAGCAAAACCGACAGAACTTTTGAAAAAAGAATTAAACAGACGATGTCAGATACGTCAGAGAATCTAATGCTCGTTTTATTAATTTACGTGACGAAGAACATCAGTTAAATTGGAAAGACGACAAATTAATTCATACATCGTTTCCAATTCTCATTGTGGCTATTTTCATTTTCCTTTTTGTGTTCACGTGATTGTGTTTGTGCTTGTGTTCACACACACACACACACACGGGAGAACGTATTCTAATATGTTGTTTATTAGGTTTCAAGCTAGTGATGCACGTGGTGATAAAAGCTGACGAGAACGGCTTTTGAATCAGATAAAAGTGAAAGCAAAGCACTCTTATGACAAAGTGGCAAACATGATAATAAGACTGGCAACTATTAAATAATGGCTGTGTGGTTGTTGTGTAGAGAGCATGTTTGAAAAAAAACTAGTTTAGAAAGTTACGTTCAGATCATACATTCGCATTAATAGTGTCCATCGCGTACATTGATATCTTGTTGGTTTATCAGAAATAAAATAAAATAGACCGGTCATCATGCCTCAGAGAATCCTGAGCTGCAGAAGCGCCATCCTCGTGGCCTACTTAGGTCTCCTGCTGTACCATGAGTTCCTTCGTGGTTCGAGCACGGAGCCTCAGGTGCAGGTGGAGGCCCAACAGGACACCTCTGCCCCTGGCCCGGTCCATGTCCCAAGCTTGGTCCTTCCGGAAGCCACGGAGATCCTGGGCGGCCTGGGGGAGAGCGAGCCAGGGGGCGTGACGCTAACGACGACCGGGAGCGCCGAAAAACTGCAGCAGGCCACGCAGGTTCTCCAGAATGTCGGCGAGTGGTTCGGCAACCACGAGGTCATGGCCACGCTGACGGAGGCCAGGCTGGAGAGCATCGAGAAGCGGCTGGAGACCTTCTCGCGGATGGTGGACAACTTTTCCAAGGGACTCGACCTCACGTGGAAGCAAATTGACTTCGTCAACAAGCACTACACAGGGGAAGTGGCCACGAAGCTGGAGACGATGATGTCCTCCGTGCAGTACTTCCACAAGCAGCTGGAGACACTGAACTTGCAGCAGAGAACCGACATCGACGCCAGCCAACAAATGGCTTCAAACTTCCTCTCCGTGAACAGCAGACTCGCAAAACTGGAGGAGAAATCGGAGGAAGACAACGCGGGCATTCGTAGCGTCCAGTTCGACTTGGAGGAACACCTGCCGTTACTGAGGTCGATGGTCAAGGAGGAGGTCCAGGCTCACCGCGTGCCCGAGGACCTCGACTCGCGCATGGTGGCCGTGGACGAAGCCACCGTGGCCACCATAAACAGGATGGGCAATCTCGAGGCCAAGGTCGCCGAGTCCGAGAGGCTGCACGCAGAAATCCTCAGCCTCACCGACAGCCTCATCAGGAGAGACAACGAATAAACAACCTGACGCGCTGCTGCTGGATCTCGTCAAATCCGTCCACACAACCCAGAGGCATCCGGGGGTTCCACTGCACCCAGGTGAGTTTTGATATCCATTTCGGAATTACAATACTCTGGCACTGAAATTGTGCGCAATGTATAGAGACATAATTGTACTTCCCCCATCAACACAAACATGAAATAGTTTGCAATACCATAATTCCTTATTAATATAATAAACTTGTGTTTTGCAGTTCCCATTCAATTGAAATCTCTCTTTTCAAGGTACAATTTTTAAAATGACAAATCTACTGTAAACTAAACGACACCATTGTATAATTCGTACTTTCGCTTCTAAAATCCATTGTACTTGTAAAATGCATACAACGGTTACAGAGATTTTTATGTACACCGATTCTCTACATACTTTGCCTCCTTCGGGAATCACAACACTCGCTTATCAATACTGTCTCAGTGTATTCAACCTTAAATACCCTAAACTTTATAAGAAGCAGAGGCTGATAAGATCATTAAGGGCAGCCCACAACAATTTTAATACTATACTTAATATCAACAAAAACAACTACACATCTAACAAAATATCTAACATTTACATACCGTGAACCAACAGCAATATCAATTATACAGACTAGTTATTAAATTAAACAATAACTACATCTCTTAACTGCGCATCAACTACATAACAATATAGCAACAAGGTACGCTAACTTTTACACACCTTGCATCCCTCATCAACAACAGAGTGCCGCTCCCCTTACCTTCGTGTGGGCCAACTATGCCTCGCGACCACCCGCACGCCCACGCCCTGGAACCACGCCCGCGACGCCTGCCTTGGCTCGGGGGGTCAGCTCGCCCTGCCCTCCAACCTGACCCTCTTCGCACGCTACCTCAGATCCAACAACGGTAAGTGGAAGGCAGATGACAATGTACCTTTGGAAATTCAACGCGTGATGAAATACCGATCCTTCTATTGGAAATTTAGAAGCGGATGACTAAGTATTAAGAGTAAAAAAAAATAGGAGTGGCGCATAATTAACAAGGTTACGTATTTTTTCCAGTTTCGGGCGAGGTGTGGGTAGGCGGGTCCGAGTTGATCTGGAGTTTAGATCCGCAGTCGCCCCCGCCCACGCCCAAAGAGACGGGCCACCAACAGACTACTTCTATTACCCCTGGTAGTCAAACCGAAGACGCTGCGGACGACTCGACACTACGAAAAGCTAACCAAGACTCCAATTCGTCCGGGCCGGGCAAACAAAGCACAGATTCCGCAGGTACGAAGCCCGCAGGTCCCAAGCAAGCGGAATCCCCGAGACAAGACCAGTGCCTGGCTGTGGTGCTCCGGCAAGACGTCCACGCGGTACTGAGGCTGTGCGGGGATCATAACATTGCTGTGTGCCAGCAAAATACCTGACGAGGGGGTGCTGACGTCGACCAAAAAGCTGGTCTCTAAGTATGTGATATCGTAATAAAAACAATAGAAATACCTATTACTATTGCACAATGTGATGCATCGACAAATTTATGATCGTTTGTGATATCGGAAAAAATATGTGTAACATATACAAATAAGCTATGTTGATTCCTTCCTAATATATAATCATATACAGATATACGTAAAGAAAACGTACATGCCACTGCCCAGATTTTGGTATTTCTTTCTTTAGCATGTAATACATATAAATTCCAAATGTGACAATGGATTCCAGATATCCTACAAAAAAGTGGTATGCAATAACCAAAGTCACGGTCGAAACAAAATAAATAACAGCACACACGTTTTAGACTTTTTATTGTCTTCCTATAGCCTATCCAAGCCTGCAACATTCAGAGTAAGCCATTCACATACAAGTTTTAGAGTTTGCAGGCATATCCAAATTGAGTATTTGGTCGACAAAATACTTGGGTAGTTGCATGTTTAACAGATGGTTTGGGTATGTGGCCGTGCAGTTTGGTTGGCCATTAGCTTAGTATTTTTTAGTTGACTGGTAAATAGGTGACTGAAATCTGTACTTGTATATGACGGCCAACCCTTACCAGGCCTAGCAAAACAACAAACAACGGAAGACTATATCAATTAACCTGAGGGATAGTTACTACCCATCTCTCTCTCTCATTATCCATCACTCCCTCATCACTCCCTCATCACTCCCTCATCACTCCCTCATCACTCCCTCATCACTCCCTATTCTCGAGACACCAATCGAAGGCGTTTTGGAAGAGCTTGGCCCAGGGCGCGGTGAGTCTCGCCTGCGCCCCTGGCTTGGTGGACAGGGGGGGCGCTAGGTGAGGCCACTGCCAGGTGACGACACAGCGCTCCGGGTGGGGCATGAGGGCCAGGTGACGCCCGCAAGGAGAGTCACACTGCTACGCCACCTGAGATTGGATTATAACAATGTTGATTATAAAACCATTGAATCAAAGAAACCAATTGATTATCAGAGTATGTGCCATAGAGTATATGATATAGTGATAAGTAGTCAGGACTAATTCGAGGTGGGATCTATTATGCAAAACATGATTAATACACTAATGAAGGAGATTGAAAATGTTTTCATTAAGACTAACATAGCAACACTGATGGGAGCCTGATGTGTTAATTTGGATGGAATATAAAATATTAAGGATTGACAATCTATGCAAAACCACAAAGGAAACACGAATCCAACTACACACACAACCTCGCCTCAAAAAAAAATAAAAATAATAAATCCCAAGAAAAAATAAAAATGATAATGATATATAACTGATAATAATGATATAATGATAATAACACTAATAACAGCAAGAACTACATATACTCAACAACCTGCGAGCCATTGGGGTTCATCGGGTACTCCTCCGTCACGCTGTCCCTGTCGTCGAGGTAGGGCGACGCAGCCAGACTCTCGAGTTGCGGCAAACGTCCTTGGAGCGGTAAGTGAACTGCCCTGGGAGGAATCGCAAGTCATCTGAGGAATCTTTGTGCAGTGTAGTGTGTGGCGAAGGCTGTGCAGTCTTTCGAGAGAGAAGAGAGAGAGCGAGAGAGAGAGAGAGAGAGAGAGGAGAGAGAGAGAGAGAGAGAGAGAGAGAGAGAGAAGAGAGAGAGAGAGAGAGAGAGAGCAGAGAGAGAGAGAGAGAAGAGAGAGAGAGAGAGGAGAGAGAGAAGAGAGAG
>NW_020869093.1:422022-437391 GCF_003789085.1 Penaeus vannamei | reverse complement strand
AAAGCAAATGGATAGGAAGATCAACAACACTAGTCACTTCACGGAACTACCGTTCAATGTTCTTTCTTGCCAGAGGAGCTTCGTCTCAGGTCTAAGACCTAAGAAGACCTAGCAAAACCCAAATGTAAGAAGTACAAAAATTGAAAACTTTGCTGCAAGAGTTCCATTAGGTAATATCAATAAACTTGATCACATCACCCTGCATATCAAAAATTAAAATGGTTAAAAGTACAACCTAAATGTAGTTATGACATGTGTATTCATTTACAAGCTTCATTCATGAGAATTATCCGCAATGGTTATTGCCCTTCAAACTGTAGGAACACATCAGGTGTCAGACACGTCAAGCAAATTCTATGTTAAGAGATTGAGTAACGACACAGGGGCAC
Organism: Penaeus vannamei; assembly: GCF_003789085.1. Classification (NCBI taxonomy): domain Eukaryota; kingdom Metazoa; phylum Arthropoda; class Malacostraca; order Decapoda; family Penaeidae; genus Penaeus; species Penaeus vannamei. The sequence continues at coordinate 437,002 of NW_020869093.1, read as the reverse complement.
GACAAATGGAAATCCGTGGACCCAAGTTATGGAGCATGTTGCCAGATAATATAAGATTCATTAACAACTTCTGTAATTTCAAAAAAAAAAAGAACACCTATTGAATAATCAGTTGTAAATATGAACGTACTTATGTAGAGAGTAACCATTTTAATTAATGGAATAAAATGTTTTGACTGACGTTGGAAGTTTGATGTTCAAGGCTGTCCTTGCTGACTGCAACATCTTTTGCTTTCTTGTAGTTCTGCACAGTGCTTATGTCTTGTAGATTTTCACCACCTGCTGAGACAATTGCAACTCAAGTAAGTCCATGCAGGCTATTGCAATTGTCTCCCTAAGTATGTTCCTGTCTATCCTTTTACGATGAATTATTGAAAAAAGAATAAACAAGAAATTAATGCAAATATAAATTTTCATTGCAATGTGAAATGTTTTGATTATATCTTAGGGCCCTTGCTGTCACACACCCCCCCCCCCCCCCGTTTGCCCAACTGTCTGCCTGTCTCTGCCCTCTGTACTTCTTTCAGAAAACGCCAGCCCAGCTGCCCATCGAGGACGACGGTTAATAGCGTGTCAGACGATCCTGGAGGCCATGCCCTGTGCTACCAATCACAACGGCGGGTTAACTAGCCACGCCCATCACTTGTGACCCTTGACCTGCCCTACAACACAACTCACTCGACCCGAGGCGTGACCTTGACCGGACCTTCCTGCTGGGGGTCTCCCCATGCTACGCATCTCCGCTTGGATGCAACCTCCTCCTGGGGTTACCTACGCCCAGCCGGGCTTCCCCTTGCCCGGGACCTGCACTTGCACGAGACAGCCTCCTACAACCAATCTCAACCAATAAAGGACAGAAACAAAATTATCTATATCCACCAATTCAAGGGAAACCAAAACCCTGAGAGGACTCCAGCCTGTGAGTTTGTTTTGATATGCTACTTCCTGAGATCCTATTTCCACTCTTGGCCATTCGTGACCATGGTTATGTACTCTCAGAAACTAATTGAACTAAGTGGGATGAAAAGGATTAGATAACGATCCCTATCCATGAGATATCCCGTCAGAAAAAGGACCTACAACATACTAACAACGCTCTCGAAGGACGACACTTAAGCTTCTACCAAAATATCCATCTGTTTACTTCATAATTACAGTATGAAGAACACAAGATATACATCAACTGGGAGGAAAGGACTAACGAGCAGGAAGAAATCCCAGCTGATCAATTAGGTGCTGAAAACGCTGACTGGACAATGGTGCTATTGTTAGAGTAAACTTCTTGAACGTTGTAGCCAAGGTGATAGGACAGCAATATTCTGGCTTAAAATATAACTAAGTCAGTTTATGCTATACAGCTCTTGAATTTGGTTCGAAACATGCCAATATAATGTAATGTACGTATTTATCATTCTGACAAAGCAATTCTTTCTTTAATAAGCTTCTACAAAGTGTTTCCTGTTTAAGGCTCATTCAAAGGGAAATATCTGTTTTCATATCGACAACCTGTAAGATCGTTGATAAATGACTAAAAGGTACCATTTTGGAGAGTTCTAACCTAGACGCGTCACAGTATGTCAAAATCAGTCTTGCGTTTCACTAATTTGTAGTAGTTAATATCTTCTGTCCTTAAAAAAAATCTAGAACAACTAAAATTCGCTATCATGAGCACGGACCGTCATTCTCACATACGAGTGTCATTTCGCTATCTGCACCACACCCCTCCCCCACACTATGCAACACAGCAATACACGATGTTTAGCTTCGTGCTATTCACACACCACACACACACACACACACACACATGTATACATACACTATACATACAGATACACACACAAACCTAGACACCAGGACACACGCGCGGAGATAGTGCGAGTACATCTAAAGCGTCACACACTGATCTAACCAGCACTGACGAGCAAGCGATATTAGTCCGTTTATACACACTCCCCAAGGTCTAGTATTCCCTTCACTTCGCGGACGTACATCCGACTCTCTTCGCTGAACCTGAAGTGGCGACACCCTATTGTGTCAACGGTTTTGCTTATTACGAGAATTCCCCGCGAGTTTTATATAAACATAAAGGGAAATATAAGCAAAAGGCAACTAAACTAAATCGCCACGTTCGTTAAATTACCTCCACCGCATCTCCTCAAAAAAAAAAAAAAATAATTACCGATTCCAAGAAAACACAATGCGGAAACGGACACCTCAGCGGCGGGTAACTTGTTCACAGAGCGTGTTTTATGAACTAATTGTACTAATTCATGGGCGCCACGTGCATCGCGAATGCATCTTGTACTCGGAGTACACGCTGAAAATTTGAACAAGGGAAAGACGGAGGAAGAGGGACGGATGTTACAACCGAGTTGAGTTCATGTATGTAGGGCAATGTAAGGATAACGGGGCAATGTAGGGAGGGCAATGGGGCGGGGCGGCAATGTAGGGGGCTAAAATGTAGGGTATGGGGCAATGGCTAAATGTAGGGCTAATGGGGCTGGGCAATGGGGCAATGTAGGGCTAATGGCAAGTAGGCTAATGGGGCAATGTAGGCTAATGGGGCTGGGGGGCTAATGGGCAATGTATGGGGGCTAATGGGGGGCCTGGGGCAATAGGGGGGCAATGGGCTAATGGGGCAATGTAGGGATAATGGGCAATGTAGGGCGCAACACTCATGTAATTGGCATATATTTAAAAACGGAAGATACAAGTAAATTGAAAACCGGCACATTTGAAGAATAATAACAGTCCTTCATATTTCAGTTGATTTACAATAACAAGATAAAGCTTATAATTGCTTAATATAGTAAGAATTCGTGTGGCACAGGGGAGGGAGGGAAGTAGGTAGAGGAAGGCAGGGAAGGAGTAAGGAAAAAGAAGGATAAAAGAGAAAGGAAGGGAAGGATTAAAGGGAGAAAAAGGAAAGGGAAGGAGGAAGGGAAAGGGAAAGGAGGGAAGGATAAAGGATAAAGGAAGGGAGGGATAAAAGGATAAGGGAGGAAGGATAAAAGAAAAAAAAAGGATAAAAGGGAAAAGGGAGGTAGGATAAAAGGAAAAGGAAGGGAGGAAGGATAAAAGGATAAAAGGGAAGGAGGGTAGGATAAAAGGTAAAAAGGAGGATAAAGGGAAAGGAGGAAAAGGATAAAAGGGAAGGAGGATAAAAGGTAAAGAAGGGGGTAGGATAAAAGGGTAAGGAAGGAGGGTAGGATAAAAGGATAAAGGGAAGGGAGGGTAGGATAAAAGGATAAAGGGAAGGGAGGGTAGGATAAAAGGATAAAAGGGAGGAGGTAGGATAAAGGATAAAGGAAGGAGGAGGATAAAGAAAGGGAAGGGAGGGAAGGAGAAGAAAGGAAGGGGAAGGGAGGAAAGGAAGGAGAAGCAAGGGGAAGGGAGGGAAGGTGAGAGGAATAGACAAGACAACGACGAGGAAGAGGAAGAGGAGCAGCAAAATCTACCGACGTCCCTTAGCCCCCGAGAAGGAGAAAAGGGAGAGGAAAGAGGAGAGGCGGCAGTACCCTTCTGGCAATGTCAGAGAGTAGAGTGACAGGGGCCAACGGGTGCGTTTTGACCCCCGTGATAAAGTGTGGGAGGAAGATAGACCGACAAGTGCACTCTGTCTCTCCCCGGGACACGACATCCAGTTATGGTTGTGGTCGTGGTGGTGGCAGTCGTCTTTGTGGTAGCTGGTGGTTTGGTTGTGGTTGGAGAGATATCTGTGGAAGATGCTTGTTGTGTTGTGTTGTGGTAGTTGTAGCAAAGGAATAAAACGATGGCGATACGGTGATTCAGAGTGTAAAATCAGCTTGAATTCGTATTTTGTGGTGTGTGCTATCGCCGCGACACAATGACTGTACGAAATTGTGTAAGCATCGCGACTCTATAGCAACATGACACTGTTGCTAACCGAAATAGTTTTCGTATTGTGGTCAAGGTTATTGTGTGTGAGTTGTGTGTGGTGATGGTCAGTGTGTTGTGCAAGCAGACAGTGAAAACTTTGTTGGCTGATAATGTCACCAATATTTTAGTAAATGAAATTAACTTGTATTTCTAAGTTCAAAAGAATTTATTCGGTAGCATTGTCAACAGAAAAAAAAAAAAAATTTTGGCAAATAATGAGAAAAGCAAGATAATCGCGTGGTGAGTGAATAATTAACGGTACATTCTGACGTACGCAAAGTCAAGATAACAGACTGGCGTACAACGGAAGGAATGCGACGTCAGGTACGACATTTGTGCTTTTCCTTTTCTCGTCTTTTGTACCGTTCGATTCTTTAAAATTTAGCAAATTCTACACTAAGCAGTATTTGATTCCTTTTTAATGATTTTTAAATCGCTTCAAGACCAGCTTTTCCCAGTTACGTTTAATGCTCATTTGGCGTCATTTGATAACATGGCCAATCAGCTATCTTTTTGTCTTTCTCGAACAATCAGTAAATTTCAAGGAAATAATTAATCTACCTGCCTATTAGATACAAGTGTTTGGGACCCAATATTCTCGATGTCCCATTGAATACAAAAGAGCTTATTTCCTGTGAATTCTTATGCTCAAGCGGCAATTTTTTTTATTATTACTTTTGTAAACCGACACGTAGTCCACTACTATTAATGTTTAGGTAATCTTCGGTTTATATTTTCATTTATATACCCATTTTTTGTCAGTTCTTGATCGTCAGGAAGGAACGGATATCTGGGGAGTATGTGTGTGGGGGGGTCTATACCTGTGGAGTGGGCGGGGAAGGTTAATCGATACCTGGTCTATATACCTGGGGAGTGTGGAGAGGAAGGGAGTGGGGTCTATACCTGAGGGGGTCTATACCTGGGGAGTGGGGGATGATCGATACTTGAATAATGAAATTTATAATATATATATATATATATATATATATATATATATATATATATATATTAGGGAATATTATCTACGGATACAAAGAGGGGGGAGGACCTAGAGGGGGCGTGGTGATGAAAAAAGGTTAATTAAGACCCACTGCTTTCGACGATCTGGCACGATGGCACGTTCATCCCTCGAAATTCACCTCGTCAACGTTCTCTACGTGTTTAGATTACATTTAAACCACCAATAGCATATAACGGAACCAAGAATACCCTAGAAAAAAGATGCCCCGATAAAAGATCAAAGATCCCACCGCAATCAACTGAGTAATCTTTGCTCGCGTAGCGCCCGGTGTAAATTTTCGCTCACTGACTGTTGTAAATTTGTCAGTCTATATCACGTTATGAAATCGAACTCTCAGGTTTTGATTAATCGTTTGCTACCAAACCTAGCGCTAACCATTGTCTTGATAGTTTTATTGTTAAACAAAATAAATTGTCGATTAAAGATCTCACTTACCTTAAAGATGTCATGTTGAATCCGTTTCTCGATTTATTAGACGATTTTAAAGGCTTACCCCGACGTTATCTTTTGGCCACCAGATCTCTTAAACGCAATCCGGACATTTTAATCACCAAAGCTGACAAAGGCAATAACGTTGTCATCCTTGATACATCTGATTATATACGCAAAGCGCATTCCCTTTTGCACAACTCCACGTATCAAAAACTGCTTTCCAACCCTTACCCCGCGGTTATTGATTATTTTCGTAAAAACCTCAAACTTATTGCTGCTAAATGCCCTAACCCCATTTGTTGATCGCTTTAGAACGATTAATCCTTTGATTCCGTATTTTTATGGCCTTCCAAAATCTCATAAACAGGGCGTTCCGCTAAGGCCTATTATTTCGCCTTTTAACTCGGTCACCCGCCTTTCAGATTCTTAGTTAGCGAACGTTTTGTCTCCATTTATGGGATCCTTTTCTGATAGTCATATTAAACATTCGATGGGTTTCATGGATAAAGTTGGAAGTTTCCCGACGCACGGTAAGAAACGTTAGTTTTGATATGGATTCCTTATTTACAAATGTCCCGCTTGATGACGTGCTAGATTTTCTTGAAAGGAAACTTTCTTCGTTTCATCAGAGGATCCCTATTCCGATCAATTAGTTTATCGATCTCATTCGTTTGTTTGTCACGAATAATGTCTACTTTTGACGGCGAATTCTATAAACAAATACATGGTATCGCGATGGGAAGTAGCCTTAGCCCAGTTCTTGCAAATCTATAAATGGAAATGTTTGAATCTGAACTACTTCTGTCAATCCTCTCGTCGGACACGATTTGGTTTCGCTATGTTGATGACATTTTTTCTATGTGGCAAATGAACCGTTCGGATTTCGACGATTTTTTAATAGACTCAATAACCTCGCTTGTACTATTAATTTTACAGTAGAATGGTAAGACTCAGGCAAATTTCCTTTTCTCGACGTTCTTTTATCCAATGTTAATGACGCTTAAATTTTGTTTATCGTAAACCCACCCACACCGCTAATTATCCTCATTTTTTCTCGAATCACCCGCTTTATATTATGAAATCAGTTGTCTCGTCAATGTTCCTGAGAGCTTAAAAGGATTTACGATAACGAATTCATCGATCGTTATTTTTGAGAGATTCAAAATTAGGATATCCTCATTTTTCTTAAATCAAGCACATTCGTCTGCGAAATGGACATTTTATAATCATTCCCGTAAAGCGCAACAGGACAGTGCCAATAATTCTAATTAGTCCATACAACTCGTCCCTCGATGAAAAACGCCGCATGTTTAACGGAGCTGGCACTGACATCGTTTTAACTTACCCGAACACGTTGCGTAATAATTTGGTTAGGCATATAGCTAGTGTTGCTCTTGACACCTCTTCAGGTACTTACACGATTCCTCGTAAGGATTGCACGAAATTTTACATGGGCGAAACCGACAAAATTTGAAAAAAAAAAAAAAAAGAATGTCAGATACGCCAGATAATCTAATGCTTGTTTTATTCATTTACGTGGCGAAGGACATCAGTTAAATTGGAAAGACGCTAAACTAATTCATAGATCGTCAAATTCGTACGAGAAAAATAATCCAAGCCCTTCTAATTAGAAAATTGCCTAATTTTAACTTGAGTGCTGGCCAATGGGGGTTGGATGATCTTCCCTCATTACTAGTTAAGACTTTGACCTTGACCTGACCTGATCAAATCTTGATCTCTCTCTCTCTCTCTCTCGCACTACATACCCTGATAATTTTTTACTGTACTTATCTGATGCTTACACTGACCGTTATCTCGCTCAAACGTACCCTACTATAACCGTGCAGTGTGATTGTTACGCTTGCACAGATTAGATTGTGTATATCCGGGCTTATCTTTAAATGATAACTCGACTTATCAAAAAACGCCCTACAACTTACTCTTAACAAAACATTATACGCATGGCTCTCTAGCGGAACATAGTAGAGTTAAATGATTTATGACCATGCAGGAATTTCGATTTCATGTATGTTCGAAACGCCACGTCATAAAATCTACAGAAATGAAAGTTAGTATACGTACGTATATATATTATATATATATATTTTTCAGCAAATTTCGAAAATGACAGGTTTGCTTTTTTCCTCAAAATAAACCTTATTTGTTTAGTATTTTGCTATTTTACTTGATATTTTTGCACAGCGATGCACGTTGCCTGTGACGTCACCTTTATAGTTACCCACCGATATGCCAGCCTGTGTGGACAAACCGTAACCCGGTCTTAGTAAGGGTACAAAAAAAAAAAAAAAAGAAACTTGTGAATTTCAAAAATTCTGTGAATAGTCTTAACCTCAACGTGTATTTTATGGTCTGTTAGGTTTACTAAACAAAATTGATGATAAACTAATTAAACGACATGCATATGTAACATCAAATCGCCTTTCTCATGAATTTTTCAAGCTTCTTTGTCGGGTCTTTGTGTAAGATTAATCAATGAACAGAATTCTATGACCTATTAAACCCGTCCACGGTTCCATATTTCAAAATAAAGTGTTCTACAGGGAAAACCCTCGCCTTCCTCTTTTTAATGGGTACCCAAAAGCCATAAACAGGGCGTACCTTATGCCTCATCATCATCATATCTCTTCCGGGGGATCTGTGACTTACCCCTCTTGTTTCCCGGTGGCAGTCTCTCTCACTCGCTTCTTGGCACCTGCTCTCCTGCTCACCTGGGCCGCTCTCAGGACTTCATAGCCCGTGTCCACAGCCATGATGAGCTTGGATGTTGAATCTTGATGTCCTCGCTATCTTTCCGTGGAAGTTCCTCCCTGTAGGATCAGTCTTCCTTGGCCCACCGTTTCTGCAGCTGATTCTTTAGTCTCACAGCTACTTCCAGGCATTCTGTGTTGCCATAGGCTCTCCTCTCACTCTCCAGTTCTAGTCTACTTGTTCATAGAGTACTTGAGTAAGATTCTGTGGTGGCAGCATTACTTGGCACATCAAGAAGCATGCCACAAAAACTGAAATCATGAACTCAATCTGCAATGTTGATTAATTAATAGCTAGCATCTTATGCCTAGCTGTAATCATTGTCAGTTTAAGCCTATCCGACTCTACTCTAGTAGATCGTTGATGGTGGGCAAGATCATACCACCGAGCATGGCTAAAAACTTGTGTGGAATTCATGACCAACAGATTGCAACAGGAACAACGAAGGGAAGGGCAAGAAAACACATGAATATGCCGAAGGCCTTTTCGCTATTGCTTCGTCAGGGCATAACGACAGCGAAAAGGCCTTCGGCATATTCGTGTGTTTTCTTGTCCTTCCCTTCGTTGTTCCTGTTGCAATCTGTTCGTCATGAATTCCACACGTGTGTTCTTCAACGACGATGGCGAGGGGCGAGAATTCATCACATAACGAAAGCTCCAAAGCACCAGAAACCGCATGAGATTCCTGAAGGAGTGCGTGAAGGAGCAGGTTCTCCCTGGCAGTGCACCCATCTCAAAGGAAAGTCTCACTCATTTCCTGAGAGTGCTAAATGTTACCTAAGGTAAGGGATTAGTGAGTGTATCGACGAGATGGATACGCTGAGGAGCCGCCTTCCGGGAGTTCATCTTCCCCACAGACTCGTCCTCGAGCTTAGAAAAGAGGACGAGGCACAGAAGGCGAGACACAAGAGGTTATTGGAGAAAGTTTGTACCAACAGTGGGTGGTCTGAAGTGGTGCATGATTACCTGATAATTAAGCTGTCACACAAACTTATCACAGACACTCAAAGGCAAGCATTGTCTTTAGGTTTAAAATTCGATACCGGTACCCCTAGGAAAGGCATGGCAGACTACATCGAGTCCAACTACCGCAGGAATCTCTCCGCAACAGAAAGAGGGTGTTGCGACCTGTGCAGTCACCAGCGCCAAAGGTCATGAGCTTGCCATTCCTGCTAGGCATACCAAGGCCCTACAGGAACTTGGCCGAGACGAATCCATCGTTTGCTAGCTGATAAGTTTTCCGGTGTTCGACCAATTGGAAACACTGCTCTTAAGACAAGCCAAAGAATGATCAACAAGGAAGGATTTGTCCATAAAATAGCGATATTCTTCGTTTTCCGCCCGTTGCATGGCTATTAACCCAAGCATAGCCGTCCCGTGCCAAGCCGTTTGCATGGAAGAATACAGCGTACGACCTCAACATGTCTAAAAGATGTTACAGACATGTTGATGTTCAGTTTGCACCATGACCCTTAGTCGTCTCCCATTTAGTAGCCATGCTATTTCAGTTCATGTTATATAACCAGTAAAATCTCTCTGAACTTTGGCAGAACCCACATTGTGAAACTCAAGTGGCAGCAGCATTGGTCTCAGGCTTACAAAAGAGACCCCACCTTACGTTAAGAAAATAAGGAAAAAAAACTGCTACATCTACCTTAATACTTTGATTCCCTCCCATCTGAACCCAAGACCACCAGCAACTGTTCCAGCTGAAGCCAAGGCACATGATTGTTCGAGTTGGTGGCAGGTTTTCATTTCCACCCTCCCTCTTCCTCACCCACCTGTCTGTATACCCAATACAGTGCAGATTTGTATTATTCCTGGGGACGGTATATTTGTCAATTGTAATTACTGTGGCGATAGGCGGCATTTTCAATTGTTACTGTTCTCAGCTTCATGGTTCTGTACCTGACATAACAGAGCAAGGACATGTTTTTGTCCTGCTGTGGCCAAATGTGACCTGTGCTTGTCTAATCACCCAGACAATGGATTCTACAAGGACCTTTCGATTTTTAGTGAACAAGTGCGTGATCTTGTTCATAAAATATTTATAAGGATCAAAAGAAACTTAGTGAAAGAAATTTGAAAAAAAAGAATACATACCACATACACGAATAGTTATATGAGGAATCTGTGTAGTATCTCCGCTAACCGCATCCAAAGCAAATAGGTAAGCTCTGAGCGACATTTCAGCAAATGATTTGACCTCAGAAAATCTTATTATATAATGAAGACCCTGGCCAGTTTCTCTGTAAATGGAGATGCACATCACGGCAAGTGACATGAATATCGAAAACGAAGGAACAAAATAATAGGCAAAGTGGCAATAAAGTAACTAATATGTAGAACTTACAACACTTAGCCATCTATGTGCATACTTCAAGAGGGATACAAAGCTAGCAACACAGAGACAAATACCGTCTTGTGTTTTCAAGTCCTGAAGATGGCCCCACTTAGAGAAACTAAACGAGCACCAAATTGAAAAGTGGGTCGAAATTATATCTATGTACAGTGTAAAAATTTTACATTGTGTGCACACTAGCCGAACGATAGACGAAAAAACAAAGAAGCAATAGGTCGTTCTGCCCTCAAAACCCCATCCCATTTCCTCACCTTAACAATGAGGCAGATTTCATCTTGGAACGGTAAATGTGGCAAGGTATGGTGTAGTTCTTCACTGGCTCTCACACATCCTCCTACACATACCATAACCATGGCACACTATCAGCCTCATCAACCATTCAATTTAATCAAATTTGATTAAACTTCGATGCCGGTAGAAAGTTTTCTAAGAGAAATATCAGGCAAAATGGAATCCCTGACAGCACAGGGTTATCAGTGCTATGTGTATAGTATATAACTGTTCCCAATATGCGAAACAATCTCAATGCGTTTAAGACTGCACTCATAGTCCTGCGCAATTAGGATATTTTTTAAAGCAATTTTTCGCGTATCCTTTTGGCCTGACGGAATTAACAACTATGTAGACCTGATAATAACAATATCTCGGGGATTTCCCTCGAGAACAAGGACGATATCTGGATAGTAAAAGCACAGGTAATACAGGTTACCAGGTTTCCGAAAGAGGCCCGGGGTGAAGCAATGCACTTTCCAGGGGTTTTTAAGCTTGGGGGGATCTACTAGGATGGACATACCTGAACAGGATCATCATTGTATAGAGCAGAGAACAGCCGCCACCTACTGAACATCTTCGGAAGGTACAGAGCGGAGCTATTCGACCGTGGAGCTCAGAGATTATCCCCTACTACAAATACCAGGGTTGCAGCAATGTAGCTAAATATTGCAGGAAAGTATTATGCTATCAGCCCTGCAAAAAAAAACAACCAAAACACTGTCACCTTTGTGAAGAGGTGCGTTAGTTGCAGAACACACCATAACTATCCCCACAAGCTGCCACGCACTTGTCCTCCTCTGCCTCGCTGTTCCCATGCCCATGGAGTGATGCTCATCCCAGCTACACTCCACCCAGTACCATGTGGTCTTCAAACCCATAGGAATTTTACACTCCCCCCCCCCCCCTAAATGCGCGTGTATGCTTGTTTGCATACCTTCCTCCTCCCTCTTTTCATTGTCTACGATATTTTACACACACAACACACACAAAGATCCCTCTGCAATAAATTGAATAATCTTTGTTCGCGTAGAGCTTGGTGTAAATTTGCGCTCACAGACTTTTCATTTGTCGTCATATTCCCTATTACGATATCGAACTCTTAGGTTTTGGTTTATTGTTTGCTACCTACCCTAGTGTTAATCATTGTCTTGATTATATTAAAGGTCTTGATACTTTTATTGCTAAGCAAAATAAATCGTCGATTAAAGATCTCATTTATCTTAAAGGGGTCATGTTGAATCCGATTCTCGATTTATTAGACGATTTTAAAGGCTTAACCCGACGTTATCTTTTGGCGACCAGATCACTTAAACGCAATCCGGTCATTTTAATCACCAAAGCTGACAAAGGTAATAACGTTGTCATCCTTGAAAGATCTGATTATATACGCAAAGCGCATTCCCTTTTGCACGACAACTCTACGTACCAAAAACTGCGTTCAAACCCTTACCCCACGGTAATTGAATCTTCTCTTGAAAACCTCAAACGTACTGCTGCTAAATACCCTAACCCCAAATTTTTTTATCGCTTTAGAACGATTAACCCATAGATTCCGTATTTTTATGGCCTTCCGAAAACTCACAAACAGGGCGTTCCGCTAAGGCCTATCATTTCGTCTCGTAACTCGGTCACCCGCCCATTAGATTCTTGGCTAGTGAGCGTTTTGTCTCCATTCATGGGATCCTTTTCTGATAGTCATATTAAGCATTCGATGGATTTCATGGATAAAGTTAGAAATCTGCCGACGTACAGTAAGAAACTTGCTAGTTTTGATGTGGATTCCTTATTTACAAATGTGCCGCTTGATGAAGTGCTAGATTTTCTTGAAGGACTTTCTTCGTTTCATGATCCCTAAATTTATCATATTAACGCTTTACTTTTCACGGCGATTTCTATAAGCAAATACATGGTATCGCGATGGGAAGAAGCCTTAGCCCCTTACTACTTCGGTCACATATTTTTCGCTATGTTGATGACATTTTTTCGATGTGGCAAATGAACCGTTCAGATTTCGATGATTGTCTCAATAGACTAAATAACCTCGTATGTACTATGAACTTTGAAGTAGAGTGGGAAGACCCAGGCAAATTACCTTTTCTCGACGTTCTTTTATCCGTGTAAATGGTTCGCTTAAATTTTCAGTTTATCGTAATCGAATCACCCGCTTTACATTAAGAAATCAGTTGTCTCGTCAATGTTCCTGAGGGCTTACAGGATTTGGGATAATGAATTCATCGATCGTGATCTTGACATTATTTTTGAGACATTTTCAAAATTAATATTCTTTTTTTCTTAAATCAGGCACATTCATCTGCGAAATGGAAATTTTATAATCAGTCCCGTAACATGCAACAGGAAAGTGCCAAAAATCTCTTAATTATCCCTTACAACCCGTCTCTCGATGAAAAACGCCGTATGTTTAAAGGAGCTGGCACTAACATCATTTGTACTTACCCGAACACGTTCGCAATACTTTTTAGGCATAATATAACTAGCAGTGCTTCTCTCCAGGTATTTACACGATTCCTTGCTTTCCCGAATTTTACATAGAACTTTTTTAAACAGACGATGTCAGATACGTCAGAGAATCTAATGCTCGTTTTATTAATTTACGTGACGAAGAACATCAGTTAAATTGGAAAGACGACAAATTAATTCATACATCGTTTCCAATTCTCATTGTGGCTATTTTCATTTTCCTTTTTGTGTTCACGTGATTGTGTTTGTGCTTGTGTTCACACAGACACACACACACGGGAGAACGTATTCTAATATGTTGTTTATTAGGTTTCAAGCTAGTGATGCACGTGGTGATAAAAGCTGACGAGAACGGCTTTAATCAATAAGTGAAAGCAAGAAGCACTCTTATGACAAAGTGGCAACATGATAATAAGACTTAACTATTAAATAATGCTGCTTGTGTGGTTGTTGTGTAGAGAGCATGTTTGAAAAAAAACTAGTTTAGAAAGTTACGTTCAGATCATACATTCGCATTATTCTCATCGGTTTTATCAGAAATAAAAAAAATAGGATTCATCATGCCTCAGAGAATCCTGAGCTGCAGAAGCGCCATCCTTGTGGCCTACTTAGGTCTCCTGCTGTACCATGAGTTCCTTCGTGGTTCGAGCACGGAGCCTCAGGTGCAGTGGAGCCCAACAGGACACCTCTGCCCCTGGCCCGGTCCATGTCCCAAGCTTGGTCCTTCCGGAAGCCACGGAGATCCTGGGCGGCCTGGGGGAGAGCGAGCCAGGGGGCGTGACGCTAACGACGACCGGGAGCGCCGAAAAACTGCAGCAGGCCACGCAGGTTCTCCAGAATGTCGGCGAGTGGTTCGGCAACCACGAGGTCATGGCCACGCTGACGGAGGCCAGGCTGGAGAGCATCGAGAAGCGGCTGGAGACCTTCTCGCGATGGTGGTTTCCAAGGGACTCGACCTCACGTGGAAGCAATTGACTTCGTCAACAAGCACTACACAGGGGAAGTGGCCACGAAGCTGGAGACGATGATGTCCTCCGTGCAGTACTTCCACAAGCAGCTGGAGACACTGAACTTGCAGCAGAGAACCGACATCGACGCCAGCCAACAAATGGCTTCAAACTTCCTCTCCGTGAACAGCAGACTCGCAAAACTGGAGGAGAAATCGGAGGAAGACAACGCGGGCATTCGTAGCGTCCAGTTCGACTTGGAGGAACACCTGCCGTTACTGAGGTCGATGGTCAAGGAGGAGGTCCAGGCTCACCGCGTGCCCGAGGACCTCGACTCGCGCATGGTGGCCGTGGACGAAGCCACCGTGGCCACCATAAACAGGATGGGCAATCTCGAGCCAAGGTCGCCGAGTCCGAGAGGCTGCACGCAGAAATCCTCAGCCTCACCGACAGCCTCATCAGGAGAGACAACGAGATAAACAACCTGCTGCTGGATCTCGTCAAATCCGTCCACACAACCCAGAGGCATTTTCCACTGCACCCAGGTGAGTTTTGATATCATTTCGGAATTACAATACTCTGGCACTGAAATTGTGCGCAATGTATAGAGACATAATTGTACTTCCTCCATCAACACAAACATGAAATAGTTTGCAATACCATAATTCCTTATTAATATAATAAACTTGTGTTTTGCAGTTCCCATTCAATTGAAATCTCTCTTTTCAAGGTACAATTTTTAAAATGACAAATCTACTGTAAACTAAACGACACCATTGTATAATTCGTGACTTTTCG
>NW_020869093.1:399164-421968 GCF_003789085.1 Penaeus vannamei | reverse complement strand
ATGTGCCATAGAGTAATATGATATTAGTGATTGAAAGCCTAGTCAAGAGCACCTAATTCGAGGTGGGATGTATTATGCAAAACATGATTAATACACTAATGAAGGAGATTGAAAATGTTTTCATTAAGACTAACATAGCAACACTGATGGGGAGGCCTGACATGTGTTAATTTGGATGGAATATAGTAAATATTAAGTATTGACAATGCTATGCAAAACCACAAAGGAAAACACGAATCCAACTACACACAATTCCCTCGCCTCAAAAAAAAATATATATATATATATATAAATTCGCAAGAAAAAATAAAAATGATAATGATATGATACTGATAATAATGATGATAATGATAATAACACTAATAACAGCAAGAACTACATAATACAACTACAATAACAACCTTGCGAGCCATTGGGGTTCATCGGGTACTCCTCCGTCACGCTGTCCCTGTCGTCGAGGTACCGGAGGGCGACGCAGCCAGACTTCTCGAGTTGCGGCAAGACGCCCTTGGAGCGGTAAGTGAACTGCCCTGGGGAGGAATCGCAAGTCATCTGATGAATCTTTGTGCAGTGTAGTGTGTGGGGAAGGCTGTGCAGTCTTGTCGAGAGAGAGAGAGAGAGAGAGAGAGAGAGAGAGAGAGAGAGAGAGAGAGAGAGGAGAGAGAGAGAGAGAGAGAGAGAGAGAGAGAGAGAGAGAGAGAGAGAGAGAGAGAGAGAGAGAGAGAGAGAGAGAGAGAGAGAGAGAGAGAGAGAGAGCAGAGAGAGAGAGAGAGAGAGAGCGTGAGCGTGAGCGTGAGCGTGTGTGCGCGTGCGTGTGCGTGTGCGCGTGTGCGCGCAGCACTGCGTAGCGTAGGAAGGCTGTACAGTGTAGTGTGGGAAGGATGGGCATGTATTGTGGGAGGGCTGTGTAGTGTGGAAAGCTGTGCAGTTTAGTTTGTGTAAGGGTTTTAATGTAGGTTGCTGTAACCGTGGAGTTTGCAGAGTAATGCTACTTTTGTTATTGTTAAGCTAAACGTGATAACACTTGTATGTTGGTAAGAAACGTTGCTTTATGATGAAGCCAGACAGTCCTAAGAAAATATGTAAACCAGAAATATTCCCAGGACGATGCAAGTAAACATTATAATGAATCGATTTTGAAAAGCTTAAAATTCCGTTTCGAATTCAATCCCTTGGTATTTTGAAGCTTTTGTTTGATAATACTGAAGACAAAATACTATTATAATAGTTTCCTATAATACCTTCACTTATTTCTCTCTTTCTCCGTCTATATCTCTTCCAATTCCCAGGATATACCACTAGTAAGAGCTGAGATGGCTTAATAATAATCTTATTAACGATAATATGGCAATTCCTAAGACATGAGAACAGTCATGTACAGTTTAATAAAAAAAGGAAAAAACTTTTTTCATTGATTGTTTAAATAAATCAAAGTGATGCAAGATATCCACGTCCGGTCATTCGGCTATCTATAATAGATTAAAAAATGTAGAATTATATCTCACCTTGCCCGGATACAACCCATACACCGAACGTATATCCAGCTACTCAAAAACACTAGTCAGTCTAATATCAAATCAACACAGACATACCAAACAAATAATACCAAATAAACACCCCTCTTGCATCCCACGTTTAAACTCCTCTAGACATGAAAACCTTATTCAAAATCTTACCTTCCCCATGCGCCACCCACACGCCCATCTTCGCCCCGCCCATTCCCTTGAGCAAGACGGACTTGGACTCCTCCACCAACACCCGGGACCAGCGGGACTCGAAGCGGCCGGACGTGTTGCGGGCGAGGCGGACGGAGGGAGCGGCCGGTACCTCGGCTGCGGTCACTTCGTCTGCGGGAGAATGGGTAAATAGAGGCCAGATTCGGTTTGAAATGTCTACAGTCTATAATAAGAATGGTATTTGCAATAGGGTGACATTTTTGAAAAACTTACTTCTATTGTAGTCATGTACATTGATAAATTTAACAAATTGTCAAAACTGCAATTTTATGTCCTTTTTTCGCGCAATGATACATTTTGCAAAACTTTACTTGCATAGCATTTCTATTTCCAGTTTTTATACCATGGGGCAAAGGTGAGTATGGATTACGAATGCTATTCAACGTCGGAAATGGAGATGGCAGTCTGATAAAATGGGTTATGGAACATTAGAAAAAAATGGGCGGTTGAAATAAATGGGTTTTACAACCTAATAATGAACATACGTAAAAGGACGAACTAAAAAAGGTATTTTTGGTAAGGAATATTTTGCATTATCGTTTATAGTTTAGGGGAATATTTTAGTCTTTAATTGAGACAAAAAGGTTGATTTCCCAAGACAGTGCTGACTGATGACACATTGGCAGGCAATAATGATAATGATAATGATAGATAATAATAACAATAATAATAATATAATAATAAATAAATAATAATAATAGAGTTAATAATAATATAGATACTAACAACATTAGTAACAATAATAAAACATGCCAACAACTATTTCAAAAGAAAACAAACAAAAACAAAACACTTTACCCTTCGCCTCAGACGGGTCCAGCCAGCCGAGGAGGGCCATCAGCTGGCACCCGTTGCACACTCCGAGCGAGAAACTGGTGGCCCGGTTCCTCCACGCTTCCAGGGCTGCTCTCAGGCCCTCGCCCCCTCGTATGGCAGCGGCCCAACCCACGGCGGACCCTAGGACGTCTGTGGGGGAAGAAAGTAAAGAATTTGAGGGGGGTTTGTCGTCAGGGGGTTGGGATATGCGAGGAAGGAAGAGAAATGGCGATGCGAAATATGCAGGAGGTGAAAAAAGTGGGGAAAAAGACGATCTGTCCTCCAGAGATCACCATATTATCTCTTCAAAAATGAAAAAAAATATAAACGACTTTAATAACAATGATAAACAGGAACAGGAACGACTTTACTAACAGTAATGATATAATACCAATGTTAATAATAATAATACGATAATGAAAAATAACTAACAGTAACTATAACAATAACTATACAGCAACAATAACTAACAACTATAACAAAGCAAATGATTACAACAATGACAAACATCAACCCTGCTCACCGGCATAGCTAAAGCCTCCGGGGAAGACGACGCCCCTGAAGGCCTCCAGCCGCGCGCCCCCAGCCACCAGGTCGGTCATGGTGACGTCATCGACCCGGAAGCCCGCCTGCAGGAGCGCCGAGACCATCTCCCTGTCGCCGTTGCTGCCTTCCTCCCTCACGACGGCGACGCGGGGGTACGGGGCGAGGGCGTTGGGACCTGGGGGTGGGGGGAGGGGGTGGGGAGGAGGAGGAAGAGGTGGTGGTTACGATTTTCTGGTTGTAAAATGAATGGGTTTTGTTGGGTCGTGACTTGGGTTATGTTGGTTGATCATACCGTGACTATTAGCATTATTCTTTAGTATTTTTATCAAATGTATTCTAGTTGGAGGTAATATATGTAATAATTACGAGGCATAGACAAGACAAAAAAAAAAAAAAAAAAATATAACGAATAAAATCGAGCACATAATCTGACAATCCACAACACTGCCCCCCCCCCCCGCTCTTCCCTCAACTACCCAACCTACCCATCACGAAATCCCTATAGGTAAAAGGAACGTGGTAGGCGTGGTGTGTCCTGGTCGCCACGCCCTCGAACTCAGCCCTGGCGCAGTCGGGGTTGGCTTGGCGGGTCTCGAGGCGGTAGCTGGTCTCCTCCCAAAGACGAGACGCTTCCAAGACGGTCAAATTCACCGTTTCTTGGCCGTCGACTTTGACCGTGATCTGGGTTGGATGGGAGGGGATTAATTGGCTTGGTTGGTGGTGGGAGGGAATCAATTGGCTTGGTTGGTGGTGGGAGGGAATTAATTGGCTTGGTTGGTGGTGGGAGGGAATTAATTGGCTTGGTTGGTGGTGGGAGGGAATTAATTGCCTTGGTTGTGGTGGGAGGGAATTAATTGGCTTGGTTGGTGGTGGGAGGGAATTAATTGGCTTGGTTGGCGGTGGTTGGGTTAACTGGGTTGATTCAGATTCAAAGGGCGGTCGGGTAATGGTAAATGATGATTGACTAAATGCTGAAGTTATGCAATGGCCGGTGGGTGGTGGTGTCGAGTCGTGATAATGGTATTGGTGGTCAGAAAATACTTATGGTGATGGTAATGATGCTGATCGTAATGATGCTGACAGTGATGTTACTGATGGTGATGAAGGGAATATGTTAGGGTGCTAAGAACTAGAAGGCAAAAAATAATGACAAAGATCAGCGAAGGAGGGAAGAGATGTGAGGTATTGACAAGACGCTGAGTATAAAAAATAATCAGAACAAAATCAAACGTCCGACGACCCTATAACGAACAGCGAACGACTATAGGATAAATACGAACAGGTCTATAACCTTCCTAATAACGAAAGGTCCTATAACGAACAGGTCTATAAATAACGAACAGGTCTATAACCTTCCTATAACGAACAGTCTATAACCTTCCTATAACGAAACAGGTCTATTCCTATCAATAAACGAACAGGCTATAACCTTTATAACGGGTCTATAACCTTCCTATAACGAACAGGACCTTCCTATAACAAACAGACGTTAAACGCCTTAAAAAAAAGAAAAAAAAAAAATAGAAATCTGTTCACGCCATCACATAAGAAGCTCCTTGGCGGAAGTAACACACACAAACACAAAGAAATAAGAAACAAAGAAAAAAGGACAAACAAAACATAAAACAAACCTTCGCCTGAGGCCCAGCGTCCGTGGTCTCCCCCAAAGAGCACGCCCCAGGGACCCCCGCTGCCTGGAATCTCTGCACGACGCTACTGGCCTCTGATGCCTCGACCTCCAGCACCCACCTGCAGAGGGTATTATCTTTCTTTACGTGTGTTGTATTATGGTTTGTATTCTCTTTTTTGTATTGTTAATCTAGGTTTCTTGTTTGAAGGGAATTTGTGCAAATAAATGTGTTTTTGATACTGTGGTTATGTTTTTCTTAGATATTTTATAGCACAGGTCTTAAATGATAGTCTATTAAACAATACGGAAAACAAGCTTGCAAATTTGAGTCTATATACCCGACTTCCTCGCTGAATAACGCAGCCAGGGTGGCCGGCGCCTTATCCTGCGACGTGGGCGGGGGTGCGGGCGCGGGCGGGAGGTCCACAGCGAGGCCGCCCCACCCGGCTATGGCCATCTCCAGCAGGCAGGTCACCAGGCCACCGTCGCTGATGTCGTGGATGGCCAGGATTTTGCTTTCTGTGGGAATGTCAGTCGAAGATGGAAACGCTGGGTATATCATGCAAAAATTATGTTCACTATGTTACTTTATGTTCTTGTTCATTCGTTCATGAGATAGGTATTGTGGACTAAGATGATGGTCGTTATTTAGGTGCTCACGGCATGAGGGTTATGTTAATTATATAAAGGCTTGTAATCTAGGGAAAATGCACTTGTAGTTAAAGGAACTATTAGACAAACTTCATCAATCTCGTGTGTAGGTCTAGCAGTATAACGAAAACTCAATAACAGAAGATATAATTCATTCTGAGCTTAAGCTTTTTTTTTTAAACACTTTTGGTGCTTTGAACGAGACTTTTAAAAATACTAAACTCCGACCTTGGTTCAACAGCTGGATGACCTTAAAAGCTTCAACAAAGGCTGAGATCTCGTGGGCGTCCACATCCGGGCAATCGCGCCCCAGCTGCCCGTACACCTGCGCGAGGGCGGATCCGGCCAGACGGGCGTGAGCGGGGGCGGGCCGCACCCACACCAGCGTTCCCTTTCCTTCGCTACCGGGGCTCTTCAGGTCCGGCGTTAGCACCTTCAGGAGAAAAACGTAAATTATATGTTAACGTGAATTTGCTATGAATTTTACGTATATTCTTTTATAAGATTTCTTAAGGAATTTACTGTTCTTTCTGTACGAGTTGTACATTTTAATATATATATATCTTGAATGATAATTTTTATTTATTCAACTTGTGCAACGGATTTCACGTTCTATAACGTCAATTCAGTATTTCTAAAAATAAATGTATGATTATTACATCTCAGTCCCTGGTACAACTGTCATGGATAATCTCATTTAAGCAGTGAAAAAGGTTCGGCACTCTGACCCGACCCACCTTCGTGACATCAGTGCAGGGGGCGTAGGCGGACACCACGAGGTCCCCGGGCGCCTTCACGACCCTCTGGCCGCCGACTCGCGCTGCCATGCTGAGCGAATCCTTGCCGCCGTCCACGCCCACGCCCACGGCCTTCATCACCTCGCACATGGCCTCGCATGCCTCGTACAACGCCCATCCTTCGCCAGGGAGCTTGGCCGCCCACATCCAGTTTGCGGAGCACTTTATGTCCTGTAAAACAAACAGAGTAAAGTGGAGAAAAAAATGGTCACAAAATATATTTCTTATCATATGGCAAATAGATAAAAGAGAACATGAAAATGAATGGATAGAAAGAATCTTATACGATGCCATTCATTAGCAATCTTGGAAAACCAACTAACAAAATCACAGACCTTAAAAAAAAAACATGTACTCAAACCCGTCCACCTCACACATCAAAACGCCCGAACAGAAATCTACAGAAAAAAAGGATCAATCAAATCGAAACAAAAGTCCATTAATCAGATGAAAACCTTAATATGAGTGATGGGCGCTGCAGCGAGGTTGGCCAGCGCCTCGAGAACCGTGAGCCTTGCGCCGGAGCGAGGTTCCACGAGCACCTTGAGGGGTTGTTCGCCGATGCTGGTGGCCGCCCCTTCCTGAGGGAGATGCAGATGGCGTTGGGGAATCTCGAATCATGATAATAATAGGTGTAATGATAAATGCAGTAGTAACAGGGATAGTAATAAAATTAATAGTGATGATAATAAAGAGATTAAACTAATGACATTACATTTTATCTAAAGTAAATTCTCGCTATCGTTGAAGAATTCATCGATACTAAAAAAAAAAAAACATACGTAAAAATATCAGATAATTCCCATAATTCCCGTCCAGATAATGACACCAAATAATGGAACACAAGAGTGACACTTAACCAGACCTTGCTGAAGTAAGAGGCAGCGATGACAGCGACGTCAGCCAGGGGGGTGTGGAGGGGTCCCACGCACTGTTGCTGTGCCACGAGACCTGTCACAGACCTGTCCACCTGTCGATCACACACAGTTACAGGTTTATTATGGAGGTTCCTGGGGTTGGGGTGGGGGGTGGAGGAGCGAAAAGAGTGGAATGTTGTTTATGGTTATGCTGATTATTGGTGGAGGTTAATTATTCATTTTTAACTTTGTGAGGGTGAGGGGGATTAAAGGGGTTAAATTCATCGTCTCTTGTTGAAGCCATTGCGTGAAAATTCATACGTTATGCCTCTCCAATCTGGAGGTTTAAACACAATCATCTCAAAAAGACAATAATCAAGAGTTTATCGACCACAGGCTTCCCCTTCCACCGCTCGCACTCCAGCCAAGCATTCCCAAACGATAAAAGAGCCGCGACACTTACTTTGTTTGTAAGATAGCGTTTGCTTGCTACGGCGGGGAGCCTCAAGACGCGTTCCAGGGCCTCGCGAACTTCAACAGTGTCTCCCAAGTTTAGTGGCGGGGGTTGTGTCCTCTCCTTCGTCCAGTGGAAGACCTGGAATTCATTAATTATTGAAAGGTGTATAACGAAAGGGATGTAATATTTGAGGTTCGTGAGGGAAGGAGGAGGTACAAAAGATAGCTGTAGTATAAAATAATATTAATGGAGGGTTGGTTTAAAAAGCGGACGAGGAACAGATGAAAAAGAGTGAGAGAAATGCGGTGTGTAAAAGATCAGTGTACAAAAGACAGCTGTAGGATAAAAAAATAAAAAGAGGGGAAGGGGAAAAAAAATACAAAACCAGCAACAAAAAACACGGATAAAATGTTCAAAATCGACGCAAACATCTTTCCTCGAGGCCCACCTTCTTGGGCATCTTCCCGAGAACCCAGTCAAGATGGAGGTCGACGGGATGGCGGACGTCCGAGGGGTTCGAGGGAGCGTCGGTTGCGTCCTCAAAGGGCCCCTCCACCAGCCGCACCTGACAGGGTACAAGTGAACAGTTTAGACATTTGTAACGCAACTTGGATCCTCATTTATAGAATTTTATGGATACTTTTCCAGATGAAGATGACGAAAGTCTACGAATTTTTATGAATTTTCTTCTCCAATTTGTATACACAAACCTTCACCATATGCAATATAAAATCACAAACCAAACCCCATACCCCAACCCCCTCAAACACTGCGCCCCTCCCTCCAAAAACACACTACACCTTATCATCGCCGGTGATCACGCCCACCACATCGACCGGACAGCGCTCACGGGCGGCGAGGCGGGCGAGGGCGGCCATTCGGTCTGGGTGGGCGAGGATTGCATTCGACTCCTGGTACTCGGCGCCCCACACCTCGAGCGTCGAGAGGGTCGGGTCTCCCAGGCTGAAGGCTTGCGTGAAGATCGTCCCTCCAGCTCCCTCCATCAGCTCCTTCAGGACGTTCGCTGAGGAGAGGTCGAGGTGAGGTCGAGAGGTCGAGGGTGAGGTCGAGGGGTCGCTCGAGGGGTCGAGGGGGTAAGGTCGAGGGTAAGGTCGTAAGGGGTCGAGGGGTCGAGGGGTCGAGGTCGAGGGGTCGAGGGGTCGAGGGTAAGGTCGAGGTGAAGTCAAGGATGAGGTAAGACAAGGACAAGTTATGTCGATCAAATAACAGGTCAAGAGTTTGGTCATACAGAGTGAAGGTGGTGAAGGATCAAGAATCAGGTTATAGGTTAAATAGGTAGAGGACGAGGATAAGGTCAGTGTTCGAGAATCTGTCCTATAAAATCATGGATGTACATATGAAACCAAACAACACTCACCGAATGATGTGACTAGCAAAACACACACGACAAATTCTACCACATCGCCACACATCCAAACAAGTACAAAAACAGATACTTAAAAAAACAACGCTAATTAGCCAACACACACACCTTACATACCCCCCCCCCCACTCACCCAATTAACCCCCACACCCCCATCAACCCCAGCAACACACAAGCCCCTACCATTCCCCCCCGCGCCCTGGTCGTGGATGGCGAGAATCGGGTTTTGGTCGACCATCTCCAAACAGCCGCGGATGACTCGGTTCAGCTTCTGCTCCATCTCGGGATCTCCACGCTGCACCGCCCCCAGGTCGCGTGCAGCTGCGTTGTCGCCCTGGACCTGGAGGAATTCACGTCATGTTATGTGTTATTGCAGAATAACGGAGCGGATTGTTCGATATGAATTCCATATGTCGTGTTAGGACGTGTCGTGCAAGTTCTTTCATACAAGCAGATGCAATCAACCGAAACAAAATTTAAGAAAAAATAACGAAGAATATCACAAATGTCTGATAATGGCTGAGAATCACTCATGACTGATGACTACTATCGATGATAATTGATGCTGACGACCACTGATAACTCCTGATGCCTTGATGAGGATGATTAACAACGATAAATAATGAGACGGCAAACCTGGACGGAGGACGCGGCGCCACCACCAACACCGATCCTGTAGACGGGTCCTCCTAACTTCACAACACGGTGGCCTAAAATAGCATAAATAATTATTGTAGGTCATTGACATCCATAATTAATGATAAAAGATTGCATTTAATTTATAGTTCATAATCAAATGGTGAAAATTATAGGTGATTGACATTTAATAATTAACGAAATATACAGTAGTTGAATGATAGTTCATAATTTAACAGTAAGAAAAATATTCCAGGTTATTGAAAATTCATAATTGATAAAAATAGATTGTAGTTAATTGATAATTCTTAATTTAAGGAACAAAAATACCTAATAGATATACGAATAATGGATTATGAACATCAACGAAAATAATACATTTACCTTAATTAAGGCGAAGTAATATGAAAAAAATCATGGAAAAAGTGCGAAAAAAGTTAAACGAAAGGATAGACATGTCATTTTTATTTCACAATTTTCCAAACCTACAAAAAAAAAAACTTTCGCTAGTTCTTTGATCTCACAGAATCAATGACCGCTTAAAACCACTTCAATATACAAAGCGATTATTCAAACTGCAATCACATATATATGAACTGCGGCAGGCATTGGAATTATATCATTGATATAAAAGGTCATGCTTGATTAATGTCCCTATGAACGATTTCATTTCCGCCCTGTAAGAATCAATTATACATTTCCCGATTTTAATTCTCCTCTTCTAACCTGTGATATTTTCTTTCATTTTCCAGCTTTAGAGATTCTAAATTAACAAATTTTCTTACGTGCATTATAAAAATAATCTATATACAAAAATGAAGCATGTGAACTCGAGTCTTTATGCAAGCTGATAACTGAACACAATATTTAATGTTCTCAGGTTCTCTATATCTGATCGAATTTACTACATTTAAATTATTACAACATCAAGAAAAAATGTATACTTCTCAGAAAACAATCAAAGCTACAGTAACAAAAATAATAACATAAAACACTACTATATCAAACCAATGCTAATCAATACCTCCAAAATATATACGCATTAAATTACAATAACCATAACAAAAACAAAAAGAAAACAGTAACAGCAGCAGCAGCAACCGTAAGCACGTTTCTGCATTTTTCCTACCCTTTTCAGGTGCATGTTTCGATACCATGGCGTCATCCAGCGTCCCGATGCCGCCGCTGAACATGATGGGTTTTATCCATTCCCGCCGCTCGGACTCCTCCCCTGTACCTGGGGGGGGGGGGAGTGGGAATGGGAGGATGGCAGGGTGGAGTGGAAGTGTGGGTGTGGGTGTGGGAAAAGGAGGCGGCGGAGTGTATGTAAGGTGTGGGAGGGGCGGAGTGTATGTAAGGGTGTGGGAGGGGCGGAGTGTATGTAAGGGTGTGGGATAAGCAGAGTGGGTTATGGGAGGGGCAAAACGATGTGAGGATGTGGGTGTGGGAGCAGAGTGAGTGTGGATGTGGGAGGGGCGGAATGGGGATGAACGGGGTGCGAGTGTGAGGGTGGAGTAGGTGATGGAGTGGGAGGAGAGAAGGATCAATTGAAAAAAGACAATTTAGACAATATTCATTCTGCAACATGCATACAACTACAGAAAATCTAGGTTACAAGAGGCCAGAAATGACATATAGGCCTACCTACCATAACAGCATTATTTATTTCATCCTAATTCTGTTCGATAATTCTAATGAATTTCCTAATTCAAGCAACTCCTGAACTTGGCAGAGATCGAAAAACCACTTACCGATCTGCATGCCAAACGAGCGAGCAAAACCTGCAATGACGGGTTCGCCAAACTTGTTGCCATAGTCGGAGGCGCCGTTCGAGGCCTCTATGGCAACTTCGAGAGGCGTGGCGAAATTGGACGGATATTCTGTCTCGTCTTCCCATGGCAATTTGTAGCCTTGGAAGAGAAAAAAAATGTTTATTCGAATAGAGTTCAGCGTGGTTTGGGAAGTTGCTTTAACCTAACAAGTTTTCAATATAAAATGTACATATACAAATAACTTATTTACCCAAAATTGGCATTCATTATCTAGAGAGTATGCAAATCACACTTTTGCAATAAATAAAGCTAGTAATCCAAACAATATCATAAAATTCCGATCGACAAAAAATGAAAACATCAAACCTCCTGCACACCATCAGAAAACCAATAAACAAAACAACTATACACAACACATCCACATATTATAATCACATAGCCGTTTCTTCTGCCATAATTTCGATTTTGTAACATCTATTTCAACCAATCTGCCACTCAAACCCACCAGGAATATGCAGGTTTCCGAAGCAGTAGCCAGCTGTCCCCGCCACCACATGGCCGCCCCTGCCCGCTGCCTGCACGTCCCGGATGCGGCCGCCCGTGCCCGTGGTGGCGCCGCTGTGGGGGAAGGAGAGGCAAAGGTGATAAAGAGAGACGGAAAAGGGGATGGGAAGGAATTGAGGGATGGGAAAGGAATTGAGGGGATGGGAGGAATTGAGGGATGGGGAGGAATTGAGGGGAATGGGGAGAATTGAGGGGATGGGGAGGAAGACAGAGGGGAGGGAATGAGGAGGAAGAATGAGGAGGAGGAGGGAGGAGGAGGAGGAGATGAGGGGATGAGGAGATGAGGGGAAGAGGAGAGGGATGAGGGGAAGAGGGGAAGAGGGGATGAGGGGAAGAGGAAGAGGAGGAGATGAGGAGAAGAGGGGGATGAGGGGATGAGGGGATGAGGGATGAGGGGATGAGGGAAGAGGGGATGAAGGAGGGAAAGAGGTGGGGAGAAAGTGGGGAATAGAAAGAAAAGGTAATGCGTGGAATTATCTGGGAGAGAGGGAGAGAGAGAGAGAGAGAGAGAGAGAGGAGAGAGAGAGAGAGAGAACGAGAGGAGCGAACAAGGAGAGAACGAGAGAAGAGGGACAGCAGTGATAAGGCAACGGAATAACGTTTCCCACTTGCCTCCCTCTCTGCCTGCTCATCTGTGGTCATAGGTCAAAGGTGAAGGCGGCTGGGTCATTAAGTCCACGCATTAAAAATGGGATGTGTGTTTTTTTTGCACTGCAACTTACAGGAATTATGAATATATACACTTTGTAATGAAGGCAATGATTTGTCTATGATATGAAATGTATTTTTACACGCATATATGCGTTTATGATGGATATTCAGGAGAGAGAGAGAGAGAGAGAGAGAGAGAGAGAGAGAGAGAGAGAGAGAGAGAGAGAGAGAGAGAGAGAGAGATGCACACAGTATATCAATCAAGGCAACTATGTATATTTGTCTACAATCATCACAAGCGAATGTGTGTCTCAATGTACATACAATCTTTAGAATGATACAAATAACTTGGTTCAGTACAATTATCAACAAGCATCTGGAAAAAAAAATCACAGAACACTGAAAACATCGAAAAAAAACTTCCGACCCTACCACGACCTACCTGAAGGGGGCGACACCTGTGGGGAAGTTGTGCGTCTCGGCCGTGAAGATCAGGTGACGAAGGCGCTCCTCTACCTTGACCTCGGAGGACTTGCTCGGGTCAGAGGGCACCAACACCGCCGCCTTCCAGCCCTTAATTCCACTAAAACGAATAATGGGTTTTGTGGTCAGTCTATCAATGCGGATAACGTAAAATGAAAAAGTTGAATCGTCTATTTTAGGCAAAATTAAATCAGAGGAGATCGCACTTATATTGTGTACATTAAGATGGAAAAGGCACATCTTTAAGTAATCATTCAAAATTAAAATGTAAAAAATCCAAAGTACCTTTTTAAAGTATCTATTTAAATCATCTTATTTAGAAGAGCTCGCACTTATAGTCAGTGTATCGATATAAAAAGCGCATTTTTAAGTAAACACACCAAGTATTATGGAGTAATTCAGTGTATTATGCGGATAAAGTATACCAAAAAGTATCATCTCTCTGAAGTAATCATTCATTCAGTACAACACCAATTTATATATTCAGTATATAATGCGGGTAAAGTCGAATGAAAAAAGGTGTATAATCTTTCTATTATCGGAACGGTTACAAGCAATTATTTATTCAGAAGAGCTCACATTTGCCCTTTTCTTGATATTTGCAACATCTTTGCCCTGTCATCGACGGTTTAAAGTACTGCCTTACCTCGAATTGTCGGAAAATGCGATGACATTATTGGCATGTGTTGTGTCGGGGCTGTTGGTGGCGATGACCATGTCCAGCAGAGACCGGGGGAGTTTCTCGCCCTCCAGGAGATACTCTCCCTAGGGGAATATTACACGGTTATAGAAGAGATACTCTAAGTACACGTGGACTTCGTAAATATCAAAACATCCAGAGGGAGGGATGGTAAATCTGCATATTAAATCAATATGAATGAAAATAGTATTTCCTGTTCACACCAGTTGCCAACCCAAGAACGCTTACCTTGAAGAACCAGTGTCGCGAGTGCTCGGAGTTGGACTGCGCGAGATCGAAGAGCTCGACCGTGGTGGGGTTCCGACCGACCTTCGTCTTGAACATATCGGTGTAGTATTCCAAGTCCCAGCCGTCAAAGGCAAGGCCTTGGGGGAGAGGAAGAAATAGATGATACTCAAATGTCCGCTTTCGCTTTACCGCCCCATCATACTACCTTACTCATGGATATAGTCAGCATGTGTATGTAATCGGTGATTGGGCGCACGACGACGGTGTCAGAGCCGCCTCTACCATTTTCCTTCGCCTCGTGTGAGGATTGAGGCCTGGAATAATTTTAGGGAGCTACACAGTGGTGTCGACGTTAAAAAGGATTATTACTCATGTATAACATCGGAGAGCATTGGCCGTACTAGCCGATACGTTGTTGCAGGGATCAACGTCATGTTTTTGCAACTTGTAGTTAGCCGCAAGTAAGCAAGCCCCGTGTATACAGAAGCGCAGGAAAACGTCACTTCTTTCAAATTTTATCCTCTTTGGAACTTTTTTCTGCACATTCTATACACTCAAGAATATATCGCGTGCGCGTGTGCGTGTGTGTGATTATGCACTTATATTGTGTATATATATGTATAATAATATATACCCAAATTAATGACCAAATACATGTTAACTGGCTTGACGTGTAATAACGTATTAATGCACTGTCAATGATTAACAGTAATTATTACATTCCATACATAATAGTGAAGATTATGATGTTATATTCAATAAATATGCCAAAGCACTTTTGTGGCCCGTCATAGTAAGCAGAGTGAACATTTTAAGAGGCCTCATCCATGAAATTTACACGACATTGTACCGCATGAAATATAAAGGGGTTGCCTGAATTAATGAGATCTAAAACATCATCCTGGAAAGATATAATCAATCATGTAAGCTACATTAATCGCCCGCGGTCAGTCATTATGTCCATACATCCATTACATGCATTATAAACATTACACATTAAATACATATTCCATTTAAACATTTAACACACAAACGCATAATATACATCCACTACATAAATAACCACTTTTACGTACATATATAAACATACAAACATATCTCTTAAAGGCTTATTGAAAGGCGAGAAGCAATAGTTTCCCGAAATCATCCTGGGTTTTACAGGAGGTGGTAAAGGAAGTAAAGAAGAAATGTTAAAAGGGAGAGAGTAAGCAAATGGTACACAAAGGGCAGGTGAGTACAGGTGAAGCGAAGGCAGGTCGAAGGGTCGGGCGGTCTAGATGGGTGGCCGGCATAAAGAAGTAAATTCAGGATGTAGGAGAAGCGGGGATTGAATAGCTAGTTTAAATGAGGATTTCACCAGTTTACGAGGATGGACATCAGCGGAAGGGAAGACAAAACGAGTTGCTAGGTAATCTAATGTCCCACTTCGTCTTACTGATGGCAAAGAATGATTATTGTGAGTCCCAAGGATAAAGTGTACTGCTGTTTCGAGACGCTTGGTGAGAATTGCACCTGTTTGATTAATATAATATTCCCAGAGACCGCTCGACTCTTCAACTTCACCTGATTTGCCTTCGCTTTCGTACATACAGACATAGGTACTCGTATACATACACAAACGTCCGTACACATTCATATGGCATACACATGCATACATACAAACATGCACATAAACCCACAAGTTTATCAACACAACTAAAAGCAATACGCGGGAACAGACACTAACCCATAGCATCGTTGACTTCCTTCAGCGCCTCCTTGCCTCTTCCCAAGACATCGACCTCCGACCACGCCTCCGTCAGAACCTCCAGCTCGAAGGTCTCCAGGGGCGTCTTGTACTCTTGTTCCGTCATGGGATCGTGTATCGCCGCCAGGATCTGGGAGGAGGAGGCCGAAGAGGAGGCCGAGGACGCGAAAGTTAAGTGGGGTCTGTTGGGTCTCCGAGGGGAAAGGTTCCAGAGGGTTTAGGAGGAGAATTGAAGGATTCAGAAGAACGAGAGAGAAGAATATGAAGGAAGAGGGTGAGGGTACACCGGGGGGGGGGGGCAAGGGATAGGAGACGGAGGAAAACGAAGACGAGAACGAGGGCGAAGAAAGGAGGTGGAGGGAAAAAGTACAATAAGAAAGCGGGAACAAAGGTACAACAAAGCGAGAACGAAAGTACAGTTAGAAAGTGGAGGATGGCGAACGAAGTACAATGAAAGTACAGTTAGAAAGTGGAGGATGGCGAAAACGAAGTACAATGAACAGATGAAAGACGAGGACGAAGCACAGTAAGAGGTGGGAAGGACGAAAGCAAGGTGAAGTAGGTAGGCGAAGGAGGATTAGAACAAACTATAGCGGGTGGAGGAGGACGAAACAATAAATAGAGGAAAAAGGACGAGGACGAAGATCCGGAGACGGAGGAAGATGAGGACGAGAACGTAGTACAGGAGGTGGAGGAGGCATGATCGGTGGAAGAGGATGAGAATGAGCAAGAGGGGCAAAAGAGAAAAATGAAGAAAAAATAAAGAGGCGACCAAATGGAGAGAATAGTAAAACGTCGAAGGGAAAAAATACAAGTGAATAAAGAGATATTTGAAGTCATGAAAACACAAGAGCCCTCACCTTCTGTCGGATTTCAGACGTCAGTTCCTCAGAAGTGGTGAAGAGGTAGCGATGCGCCCTTTCCAGTCGGCTGACGGTGGGCAACCCCGCAGCGTGGCAGATGCTGACGGCGTTGGTGCTCCAGGCCGTTGTGAAACTCAACCTAAGAAAATAAGAGGTGATTATCAAGAATCTAACAATCCATGTGAAAAGATGCTTACTCTTACTCTGAATATAAACTTAACTACCAAAATAGACTACACAATACTCCAAAACTTGAAGACAAAATTTTGCATTCCGAAAAAGACTAAATCCACCTGCCAAAGTCCCTGAAAATACCTCGGTCCGATTTCCACAATGGTCTGTTTTGACGGTGCGTCGACGGCCAGCTGGGAGCGTTGGTGGAGGTCCATGCCCTTTGCCCAGTGGTCGCCCAAAATGCCCCAGAGACGACACGCCCCTTCTTTGCCCAAGACGCCTTCCAGGTCATCTGAACTACTCGGTGAAGATCTGGGAATAAGAGGCATGTCACTTTTTCAGTAAAGGTCATTCGAGATGCACATGTACAGGTAATAATGTGTAATACAGATGAAAGTGGAACAAAATAGTTATTAATCTGCTTAATATTAACAGTTTGTTTACCTATTTTACAGTATCATTATGATCATTATCATCATTGCTGTTATTAATAATATCAATATTTTTTTTCACTTTTTACAACGCTATTGCCATGTACCGTTCCACTCACTTCTTCGCCTGAATGTAGTAGCAACACTCTCGCTGAAGCCCTGCAACACTGGGACACGTCTGTTGGACTCGCTGAAGCAAGACCCTGGTGGCTTCACCCTCGTGGCCCGCCCCTCGGTAAAGCTTCAGTACAGGCATCTTTCCTCCTCAACCTGAATCGGGTTACAGTGGTTAGAGGGAGGTCTGGGGAGGAGGGGGGCAGAGGGAGGTCCTGGGGAGGAGGGGGGCAGAGGGAGGGACTGGGGAGGAGGGGGGCAGAGGGAGGGGAGGGAGGACTGGGGGGAGGGGGGCAGAGGGAGGACTGGGGAGGGGGGAGGGGGCAGAGGGAGGTGGAGGGGGGCAGAGGGAGGACTGGGAGGGAGGGGGCAAGAGGGAGGACTGGGGAGTGAGGGGGGCAGAGGGAGGCAGGGGGCAGAGGAGGACTGGGGAGGGGGGGGGCAGAGGGAGACTGGGAGGGGGGGCAGAGGGAGGGAGGGGGCAGAGGGAGGACTGGGGAGGAGGGGGGCAGAGGGAGGTACTGGGGTGGAGGGGCAGAGGGAGGTACTGGGGAGGAGGGGGGCAGAGGGGGGACTGGGGAGGAGGGGGAGGGGACTGGGGAGGAGGGGGCAGAGGGAGGTACTGGGAGGAGGGGGGCAGAGGGAGGTGGGAGGAGGGGGGCAGAGGACTGGGGAGGAGGGGGGCAGAGGGAGGTGGGGGAGGAGGGGGGCAAGAGGGAGGGCTGGGGGAGGGGGGCAGAGGAGGTGGGGGGAGGGGGGCAGGGAGGTGGGGGAGGGGGCAGAGGGAGGTACTGGGGTGGAGGGGGCAGAGGGAGGTACTGGGGAGGAGGGGGGCAGAGGGAGGTACTGGGAGGAGGGGGGCAGAGGGAGGTACTGGGAGGAGGGGGGCAGAGGGAGGTACTGGGAGGAGGGGGGCAGAGGAGGGTACTGGAGGAGGGGGCAGAGGGAGGTACTGGGGAGGAGGGGGGCAGAGGGAGGTACTGGGGGAGGGGGGCAGAGGGAGGTACTGGGGTGGAGGGGGCAGAGGGAGGTACTGGGGGAGGGGGGCAGAGGGAGGTACTGGGGTGGAGGGGGCAGAGGGAGGTACTGGGGAGGGGGGCTAGAGGGAGGTACTGGGGGGAGGGGGCAGAGGGAGGGTACTGGAGGGGGGCAGAGGGAAGTACTGGGGAGGGGGGGGCAGAGGGGAGATACTGGGGAGGGGGGTAGGAGGGAGGTACTAGGGAGTTACAGTGGTTAGAGGGAGTACTGGAGGGGGAGGTACTGGGGTGGTGTTACTGGGAGGGGTTAGATGGAGGTAATAGGAGTTACAGTGGGTTAATACAAACTACAGCAGGTTAGTGGGTTTATTTAGAGTTACTGCGTGTTACATTAGGTTAATACAGCGGTTTCATTATGTTTAAACATGACGGGTCACAGCAATATAATTACATCTACGTCCGCGGACACAAACACAGACGCAACACATCCAATCATATTACAACACCACACAGCACCACAGACACAGTTAAGTGACTAAGAACAGTGATACCGATGCTGTTCCCCGAGGCAAAGCGCCTTTCAAAAATAATTTACGTAGATCTCGCAGTGGCATGTTGTATTATTAATAATTTTTGATCTGATGATGCGTTTAGATCTTGTTGCATAATTCAAGTCTGTTTTCAATTAAGCCTTTAATGTTTTATAATACAGGCGGTTCTGAAATAACAGAACGGTTTAACAAATCGCTTTGAATTCCACATGTATTTTGATGAAATAAACATTACTTTTGGGATAGCTCTATTCCAAGTTAAATGTGCACATTCCAAGTAATCCCTCTTATAACACTTGTCGTTTGTAACCCACGGAGTTTCCATGTACACGAGTGAGGATTTCCGTGTGTAACTCGCGGCAAACCCACCCTACTACCTACGACCTCAAGGCAAAACCCACCCTACTACCTACGACCTCAAGGCAAAACCCACCCTACTACCTACGACCTGGAGGCAAAACCCACCTACTACCCCCTACGACCACGGAGCAAAACCCACCCTACTACCTACGACCTCGAGGCAAAACCCACCCAAACTACCTACGCCGACCTCGAAACAAAACCCACCCTACTACCTCGACCGTCGAGGCAAAACCCACCCTACTACCTCTACTGCCTGTTGAGGGCGAATAACCCACCTACTACCTAACGACATCGAGCAAAACCCTCCTAAACTACTACGACTCGAGCAAAACCCACCCTATAGGGTATCGCGCGTCGTGTGGGTGGAGTGGTTATCGGGTGATCACTAGTCCCTGGAAGCAAACCCACCGCTAACTACTCGGACCTGGAAGCAAAACCTGCACCAGTATCTTTGATGTGCGATCTGCTTAAGCTGTGGTGTGGGGCCGTCTAAGGGCAGCATTGAGCGCGCTTAGAGTCCCTCCTCGTACCTTCGGCCTATGATCCTGCGTCTCGGGTGCGGGAGGGCTCACAAACTCTCGTACGCGTCTTGCGGCTATTTTTTGCTTATGTCGCTACGGGCGACCTGGTCTCGAGCGCATATACGTGTACGCCCACCCCCTTCTACCTACGAACCTCAGAGGCAAAACCCAGCCCTACTGACCCCTACGCCCTCGACAGGCAAAAACCGTCACCCCTCTACCTACGACCTCGGGGCAAAACCCAACCCTACTTACCTACGACCTCGAGGCAAAAACCACCCTACACCTACGGACCTCGAGGCAAAACCACCCTAACCTACGCCCTCGAGGCAAAACCCACCCTACTACCTACGACCTCGAGGCAAAACCCACCCTACTACCTACCGAACCCGTCGAGGACGAGCTGCGCGACGCCTATTCGCGGCCTGACAGCTTTTTAGTACGTCGTTTGGACACAGTCGAGGGGAATATGACCCAGCCCGTTCCATGATGCTGACCCGCCGCCGGGTGTTTTAGTTTTGGGTTGCGTCTAGACGTGTTACGAACCTCGAGGCAAAACCACCTCACCTAGACCTCAAAGGCAAAAAACCCACCCTACTAACCTACGACCCTCCGAGGCAACCCACCCTACTACCTACGACCTGGAGGCAAACCCCCCCTACTACCTAAACGACCTCGAGGCAAACCCACCCTACTACTACGACCTCGAGGCAAAACCCACCCTACTACTACGACCCTCGAGGCAAAACCACCCTACTACCTACGTCGACCTCGAGGCAAACCCACCCACCCTACTTCTACCACGACCCTCGATCGCAAAAACCCCACCCGTACTACTACGGACCTCGAGGCAAAACCACCCTAACTACCTACGACCTAGAGGCAAAACCCCCACCCTATACCTACGACCTCGAGGCAAACCCACCTAAATCTTACCATCCTACGACCTCGAGGCAAAAACCCACCCTACTAACCTACGGGCCTCAAGGCAAAACCCACACCCTACTACTACGGACCTCGAGGGCAAAA
Source organism: Penaeus vannamei (assembly GCF_003789085.1). Taxonomy (NCBI): domain Eukaryota; kingdom Metazoa; phylum Arthropoda; class Malacostraca; order Decapoda; family Penaeidae; genus Penaeus; species Penaeus vannamei. The sequence continues at coordinate 401,290 of NW_020869093.1, read as the reverse complement.
CCCACCCTACTACCTTACGACCTCCTCGAGGCAACCCACCCTACTACCTAGCCCCGAGGCAAAACGCCACCCTAGCTGGCCTACGATACCACCTGAGGCAACCCACCTAACTACCTACGGCGCACGCCTCGAGGCAACCCAACCCTAACTACCCTAACGCCCCTCGGGCAAAAAACCGCACCCTCTTACCTACGAACCTGGAGGCCAAAACCCACCCTACTACCTCGAACCTGGAGGCAAAACCCATGCCCTAGCTTACCACTAGACGAACCTCGAGTGCAAAAAAAGAAACCCACCAACCGCCTATACCTATGGCTACGTAAACGACCTTCGAGGCAAAACCACCTAATCCTCTACTCTCTACTGCCTAGCGACCTCGAGGCAAAAACCCCCGCTACTACCTACGACCCTCGAAAGGCACCCACCCTACTACCATACGGACCTCGACAAAACCCACCCTACTACCTACGGGACCTCGAGGCAAAACCAACCCTAACTACCTACGGGACAAATCGAGGCCAAAAAGCCCACCCACCCCCTCTACCTACGAACCCTCGAGGGTAGGCAAAACGCCACCCTACTCTACCTTAACGTGACCTCGAGGCAAAACCCACCCTACACCCCATACGCACCCTCAGGCAAAACCCCTCTACTACCCCTAGACCTACAAAACCCCCCTACTACCTACGGCCTCGAGGCAAAACCCACCTACTACCTACGACCCTCGAGGCAAAACCACGACCCACCCTACTACCTACGACCTACGGACCTCGAGGCAAAACCCACCCTACTACCTACGCCCTCGAGGCAAACCCACCTACTACCTACGACCTCGAGCAAAACCCACCCTACTACCTACGACCTCGAGGCAAAACCGCCACTCTTACTACCTACGACCCTCGAGGCAAAACCCCTACCTACCTACGACCTCGAGGCAAAAACCCACCCTACTACCTACGAACTCGAGGCAAAACCCACCTACTACCTACGACCTCGGGCAAAACCCACCCTACTACCTACGACGTCGAGGCAAAACCCACCCTACTCCTACCTCGAGGCAAACCACCTCTAATACTTACGACCTGGAGGCAAAACCCAACCCCTTACTACCTCGGCCCCCTACTTACCGAGGCAAACCCACCCTACTACTAACGGGCCCTCGAGGCAAACCCACCTACCTACTTACCTACGACGCCTCGAGGCAAAACCCACCCTACTACCCTACGACCCTCGAGGCCAAACCCTAACCTACCCACCCCTACCTACGACCTGGAGGCAAACCACCCTACTACCTACGACTCGCGGCACCCCCCCCCCGCCCCCCCACTATCACCCGGCACACAAAACCCACCCCAAGACACCACTCGCAACCTCGCGCGTCTGCTTTTGTCTCCTCCATGTTTCGTGCGTATAAGAGTATGACTACACAACATTCCTTATTGCAGATCATCATACCACGCCTATACCCACGCATAACTCCACACAAGGCATGTTTCCCCTCGAATAAATCTGTGATTCTATCGGTCTCCCCCCCAAACAAAACCGAGATGTATGCCAACAGATACTTTAAACTTTCCGATACAATTCGATAACCATTTACAATTCAAATCGCTTAAGGGACTACAAACATTTTTACTTTTCTCTTCGTCTGGGCGGGAGGGTGGGTTGTGGGGGTGGGTGGGTGGGGCTCGAAGTTCGTGTAAAATTAACGTCTTTCGGCTTTTTCACTTCGGAACCCCATCAGCAGCTGTCAGATTTGCGTCACTCAGGACAGACTCGGAAATAAATAAAAGACAACGATAAAAATAAATAAATACATATAAATACATAGATAAATACGTATATCTACATCAATACAATATACAATAAATACATATATATGTGATGCTTTTACAATACGGACACACTCGCCAGAGACTGTCCCCAACTCGAGAGTGAAAGCGAGAGAGAGAGCCGAGAGAGCGACAGAGAGAGAGAGAGAGCAGAGAGAGAGCGAGAGAGAGAGAGCGAGAGAGAGAGAGCGAGAGAGAGAGAGAGAGAGCGAGAGAGAGCGAGAGAGAGAGAGAGAGAGCGCGAGAGAGAGAGAGAGAGAGCGAGAGAGAGCGAGAGAGACGAGAGAGGCGGAG
>NW_020869093.1:371664-381664 GCF_003789085.1 Penaeus vannamei | reverse complement strand
TTCATATAGTAATATTTTGATAGAATACAAATGATATTAAAATGACGACAAATGAATCAATGCGCTTATTTCAAATGAACTATTCACAAATTCGGAAATGTTAAAGATATCCCTTGATTTCTAGAACGTATTCTGATATGTCCTAAAACCTCGAGATTCTGTAAAAGTATCTCAATTGTCAAAATTTTTGTGCAGGTAACTAAGCCTCGTAATATCTTTGGGTAAAATCAATTCAATCTTCAAGGATATTCCGTTAAAATAACTCCTTTATCATTTCTTTTTTTGTAAAGGAATTCAACTCTAAAGATTTAGTTAAGGTAGGTACGTTAACTGTCAAAGTTTTCTGTGAAGGAAACTCATCTCTCCATCTTTTCATTTTGAAGGTAATTAAGTCCTGAAGATAACACTCTTTCAGTGGTTTTCTAGGAAGGCAAAAATGAAGAGCAATACAGGCAAGATATTTGTTTGGGGTATTTTCCAATTCAATTCCCTTCTCTAATATTGACGTGTCGTTGCATGTCCTAAAAACTCGATTATCTGTGGTGGTAACTCAGTTGACAAGATTTTTGTGTAATATTCTTTGAAGGTTAAGCCATTCTTCAGCATTTTCCGTGATGGTAACAGTGAAAATAACTCCATTGTCAGTTTTTTTGTGTCAATTATCAAGGTTTTCTCTGTGAAGAAAACATCTCTCGATCTTTTGATGATGGTAGGTAAATATAATAAAAATCTGTAGATACTCTTTGAAGATAACTCAGTCCTTCAGTGGCTTTCGAGGAAGGCTAGGCAGAGTAAAGCAAAATACAGGTAAGATTTTAGTCTGAATCTTCTTCAGTTCCCAGAGCGTTATGAAATGAAGTTACGTCAAAAAAGAATCTAACGATAGTCTGAAGAGGTGACTTAATTCTAATGATTTCTGGAATTCAACCGCATCATTAGAAATAGGGGAAGAACTCGTGGCAATAGTTAACACAGGATTTATATAATTATTAGGTAAATTAATTTTGAGTCCAAACACACTATGCGACGTTGCCAAATCGTTAACTTGGCCGCCATATTGGTTGTCCGTTGAAGTGTGGCTTGATGCAGAACGTGTTTGGAAAAGAGATTTATTCTTCCACTGAAAAAGAAGAAAAGGAGAAAGAGAGTGAGAGAGAAAAAAAAAAAGAAACGCACACATGTACTTGTGGGTTCTGAAGCTAATGTAGATCAATACTGAAAGTTAAAATAATGAATAGTCAGCATCAATTCTACAGATATTTTTATTCAAGAAAAAATATATACATTTCAGATAGATCAGAAATGTATCTAAGCATGTGCAAATTAGCATAATATATATACATATATATATATATATATATATATATATATATATATATATATATATATATACATATATATATATATATATATATATATATATATATATATATATATATATATATTATATATATATAATATTATATATATATATATATTATATATAATATATATATATATATATATATATATATATATATATATATATATATATATATTATATTATATATTTCACGCACATTCGCACAAACGAAACCAAAAGCACGATTTTATTATTATTATTATTTCATTAGACGTTGATTTAGACTGAGAATGATACTCAGGTATACAAATTGTGTATTTATGAAAATGTGTCCATCGTTTACGCAAAAGCAGGCAGTTTTTTTTCACCTCATTTTTTCACTTCTTTTGCAGTCTCCCCTAAAATTTATACAGTTTTCTTCTTCACCTCATTATTTTTTCACAGTCTCCCCTACAAATCAAAAGAATAAATAGAAAACACAACACTGGAGTATAGTAACATTTATTGACCATACATAGTATGTACACAAAGCTTCTGACAATATTGAAAATCTAAAATAATCTAAAATCCTTACCTTTGGCAGATCTTCACCCAAAATGTACACAAAATATAAGAATCTTTCTACAGTAGCGAGCAGTCTACACGAAGACCCATCTCGGCACAGATGATGGCTTTTATTACCTTGACACTATCTCTATGACTGATATTAACCTACTACTACATTATTATAAAAAGGGGCAAGCGAAAGGATCTTATGTAACGACAGCTAGGGACAGAGAGAGCTACGAAAAGGAGTTGTAATATTTCGGGTTTTCTTTTCCCTTCGGCTGACCCATTTCTGCTAGGCGCTTCTTGTGAAGGTTTTCGAATTGTGGAATATATGAACACTGAAATCTTGATTGCATACTGTGCACACACACACACACACACACACACACACACACACACACACACACACACACACACAACACACACACACACACACACACACACACACACACACACACACCACACACACACACACACACCAAACACAACAACACACAACATTCAACAACTTTAATTTCGATATGAACTACTATGATACTTAATTCCTTGTACAATAGACTGAGCAAAGATTAACACAGCATTTGAAATAAACCTTTGTTCGAAACAATTTTAAACAATTTGAATATATCATGAAATAAAAAAGAACAATTCAATTTACGTAAACTCTCCAACCCTTCTATGGGTGTATTTTGTATACGCAAAATCTAATATATAATTATATCCATGCACACGGTAACGAACACTCCACGCCATTGTAAACCCTCTCTTTAGAAATATGGTCAAATATATCAATTTTCTGATCTCGTGTTAAGCCTCGCTATCTGGAAGCGTCTAAAATACCTAAACAAGTTTCGTAGATTTAAAAATGATATAACAAAATCACATATTATTCAGCCATATGGTAAGTAACGTCTGTATGCGTAACTCTGTCTGCTGACTTAATCCTTTTTTTTTTTTTAACTTTCTTTAGTATATAAACATAATCCTGTTGTCAGAGCATGGTAGTTATTCTAGACTAAATAACTACGCTAGCCTTTCACTTAATTGTCATGTCTGCGATGACCTGTGTATTATATAATATATTCTCATGACAGTATACACAACTGAGACACTGGTCCTGTTTGCATGCTGTGCTAATTTCGTCTTACTGTGCATCACCTATGAATAAACAACTGCTTTTTTGTCTAAACAAACGTATTCTATATTATCATCTTTAATTACATTATCATATATTTCCTGAACATCCTAAAACGCGTTATGTTTTATCCGTTTATTTTACAGCCTTCTACTTACAGTCACTCGCACACACTAATACACGCAAATGCACATGCACACTGGAAGTTGTAAATTCTCTTCAGACAGCTAACATAAACAAACTCATTTTTGTGATTATCATCTGATTCTCAATATGTTTACCGAGAGTGTCTCGTCCTTGCTGTGTGAAGATTGTATCTGACATGATGTTATCTCTTGACTTTATGCACTTCATTATACACAATTTCAAAGTGTTTTTATATAAACTATACCATTCTATATTCTTCAGTTATAGTGAACCATAATTTCAACTCGAATTCTGAATACACAGAAAGAAATTACCTAGTACTTAAAAGCATCAAATGTATTTCTTTAATTCATATATATTTTCCCCAAAAAACAACTGTAGCCTCAAAACAAGCTAATATTAGTCCTACGTATCTTCATATACTGTACATGCATCTTCAAGACCTAGCTTCGTAGACACGCTCCATCTAATCTTACAGACTTTAATGACATCATCTCCAGAAGTGACGTCACACCCACATGCTTTGGGAATCAGTGCGAGCCGAGCCGAGTTTACCTACTGCACCACTCCCAATAGTGTTTGTCGTCACATCAGGTCTATTACACTGTTTGCAGACAATTGGCAAAGATTGAAAGAAATTGATACTGATATATCTGACCTTTAAGACAGTTGTGGCTTTCCAACACGTCTTGTGTATATCAACACAGACGTTGGCAAGGAAGAGGGAAGACGGAATATCGAAAATAGAAGAGAGGGAAAGAGCGAGACAGAGAAAGAATACAAGAGACAGTATTGCAAATATCCGTAGAGTATTTTAAACAGCATCTAATTGCACTGCAGGCTGATTCCTTTTCTAAAAGATATGGACTAAGGTTATAAAACTTATACTACCATGACACTAATATGAAACTTTCGAAGATGTGTTTCAGGTTGAGAAAAATTGTCCAGAAAAGACGTTCTATCTGTCATATTAAATATATTAAAAAATGGTTGGTTGATCATAACATTACGTGGTGGTTCAACATTGGTAGAATTTTATGCATTCTATATTCCCAACGAAGAAGGAAATAATGATTAAAATTACATACTCCAAAGATAAAAATGGACACCTAAAGACATCATGTTATCAGAAATTGTAAATGCTGAATACTCATTAAAGTTTCAAAAGTTTGTTACCAACTTTACACAGGCGTTAAATCCTGAATAATAAAAAAAAACATTGCATTTTTTAATCCTTTAAAAAATCAGTGTCAACTTCACTAAGCTACACTAACTCACTAGAATCTGAAGCTCCTTATACAAACAATAAAAAAGCTCTCCAAAAATTCACATTCTTTCATAGGATGGCGTCAAGCTGTCCCAGTGTAGACCACAAGCCTGTAGATTTTACTGTGGAACATGGTACCACAGACGTGTTTCAATGGAAGAGAGGAGGGGGGGGGAGGGAGGAGGAGTTAGTGCTTTGAACATCTGTAACGATCTACAAAAAGGATAATTAACGTCCTTCGGTCATTAAAGGACGATACAGGTGCTACGAGAGGTAAGTATAAATGCCTTAGTGAATGAGGTTACTGTGCATACATGTACATAGCCATTATTCTGAACTTTCACTTGACACATATTAAAAAAAAGCCATGTTGCTTAGATCACAGGCAGCATCACTGTAGCAAAGATTATAAAGTGCTAGAGAAAATAAAATGAGAAAAGTCACATCCATCAGACTTTCGAAATTATTTTCCCTATAAAATAGATCCTAATCAATAGAACACTGCACTATTATGGTATCATTTATTCCCTTTTCAGGTGAAAAAAAAGATTTTAATGAAAGTCTTCGTAATCAACTTATCATCAAGTCACTGCTCAGAAAAAAGGGCTCAAAGTTACAAGTAGATGCCACACTTAAGTCTGTTGGGTGACATTATAATATAATCTCTTATAAGTAAGGCAGGCTGTGGTAATGTTCTCATAACATGTTCATTAACATACACAGAAAGTGAGGTTCATTATAGGTCTGTTTGCAAATCATTTTCACATTAATGAAAACCATTCATTAAACTGTTTTATCATCCGGTTATTAATAGTCATCAGATTGAATAAGATTGGGCAACATGGAATATTTTTTTACTGCTCTGATGTATACATTTGACGCAGGAAAGACAATCGGTAAGGCTATAAATGTTGAATGTATTGCCTGATGTCCGCTTCATAAATTTATACGGAACAGTGAGCGCAGCTTCCTCAAATCACCGATACATGAACAATTACATTCCAGATGGATTTAGATTTTTCCTTCGATTTCAAATGATAAAAGTTACGAATGATGTAAACTTTCAAATCACATGAGAGAAAAAGGAAATTTGTCAATAAATACACAGCCCATAAATACATGACGAGTGTATGATGAACATTACCACATCTGCTTCTGAACAAAAACATGTATTCCACCATCTGTTGTGGTGTAGGTTAAACACTGAACAGGCTGAGAATGATTTTTATTTCTATTTATTCCCCTCACAAATATCTCACTAATAAAGCTCTATTTTTTTAAAAGTTACAGAATCACATCAGATTTCGCTGTGTCAGTCTACACTCTTGTCTAAAATATCCTATTATCCCTGCATTACCCATCTTCTCAGTCGACTCAGTGTCTAACCTAGCATTTTAAGACTCTATGGCTGACACTAACATCAATTATTCCAAAACAAAAAGAAAAAAGTGAAACAAAAAGGAACAGCCTGATTCCGTGTTCCCCAAACGGCACTTCTCGCTCGTTTCCTCCGAGTGTTGTTCGAATACCCTGATCGTTTCCAGGTTTTTTTTTATATATATATTTCTTTTCCTAGTTTAAAAAAAGGAAGCCTCAAAGTGTTGAATTAACCTACTAATACCTATTCAGCATCGAAAGGTTCTTTTTTTTTACTTTCTGTGGAGACATTCGCACGACCTTATTTAAAAAAAGAAAGACAAAAAAGAAAAAAAAAATGGTCTGCCAGATAGCTAATAGATAAGCCGGCAGCCTATGGATAGTTATTTTGTCGTTTATATATTTTCAATATTTAGCTAATAATAATAATAATAATAATAATAATAATAATAATAATAATAATAATAATAATAATAATAATAATAACGAAATCAACTAAACATCACGCAAATAAATGTACATTTGCATTACACAAAATTTACTCCTTTTCTTGATATAAAATCTAATAATCAAAATTATATAAAAAAAATCAAATCCACAAAATAGGATTAAGCTCCAAGAAACTATCACAAGAAACATTCTTTTCTTACTCTCTTAAAGAACAAGTTTAAATCCGTTTATTCTATTCTTTTACTCTCTTAAAGAACAACTTTAATATTATTTTATCTTATTCTTTATTCTCTAAAGAACATCTCCACTGAACTACTGTATCACTAATGTTTGGAAAGACTACCTGTAAAAATGTTAAAGCACTAGCCATTAACTCAGTATAATTGGTCTCTGAAGCCACTGAAATACGCGCTCTTCACTTGATTTCTATTCGTTATAGGAAGGAAGCATTTACCCGAAGAAAGTCGTAAATGATCTTTGCTTACGTATAAAACATAATGTACAAAGCCTCGTTCTAGATATATATATTGTTTGTGTGTGTGTGTTTGTGTGTTTGTTGTGTGTGTTTGGTGTGTGTGTGTGTGTGTGTGTGTGTGTGTGTGTGTGTGTGTGTGTGTGTGTGTGTGTGTGTGTGTGTGTGTGTGTGTGTGTGTGTGTGTGTGTGTGACTCACACCACTTCACTTTTTTTCCCCTTAGCCTCATATGTTCACACAAAAAGCACAAAAGTATACATACATATATATATTCCCTTTGTTTTCCGCCAAGATTCCCGTTTTGGCATCTTCCACTATGACTCCCCGTGACTGCTAAGACTCAGACTGTCAGTACGTTTATGCTCAGAAATCACATACCTAATTATTGCTCTTAATGGCTATTATCCTTAGCATTTTTTTTTCTCTCTTTATCACAATAGTTCTGAAAGACATGGACAACAGAAAGAAAAAAATATATATACGAAAGAGGGAAGTCGAGAAAACGTGACAACGAAGGCTGTATGAACACTGAACACCTTAAAACGTTATGTAAATTGAACACTGTGACATCAACGAAACGCCTTTCTCTTACCCTTTTCTTGCGAAGGAAAAGACGTGTGCTACGGTTTGGTCAAATCGAGAATGTGAAAAGGCCTTCCAAAAGCGTGTGAATTTCGTTTACCTTGTCGACTCTTTCGGTTAAGGGAGAGGAAAGTATATATATAAATTAAAGCTTCATATCTATGTAGCACTAAACTGATTCTTTCATATATATATATATATATATATATATATATATATATATATATATATATATATATATATATATATATATAATACATATATATATATATATATATATATATATATATATATATATATATGATATAGATCAGACCGTCATGAAAATTTCGTCACTCGCTAACCGAAACGGGACTACTGGGAGCGCGGCGACGGGGGGCGGCGGCGAGCCCCCTCGCACGCTGGCCGACGCCGGTGTGGGTGTCACGTCCCTTGGCCGGGGTCGGACCAGCGGCGCTTGCGAACCGAGTCCTTCTCCTCCTTCTGCGCCTCGTCGCTGGAATGTTGGCGCTCCGTGGTCCTCAGCGCCGCCGGCTTGGTCCACACGCTCGAGCCCGACGCGCCCCCGAGGAACGGCAGCGAGGCGCTCCCCTTCTTCGCTCGCGGGAGCCCCTGGCCGCCGCCGCCGCCGCTGCGGAGGCGTCGGAGGGGGACACGCGCGGAGGGGAGGCGGAGGTCGGGGTGGGCGTCGTGGCGGCGGTGGAAGTGGAGACTGAGGTGGATGTGGAGGGGGAGGTGGAGGTGGAGGGGGAGGTAGGTGCTGGGTTGGCGGTTGAGTCGGCACACGTCGATGGCACTTGGTTCGCGGCGGCGGAGGAGGGGGAGCCGCTGATGGAGACGGCGGAGGAGGAGGAGGAGGCAGAGGCGGCGGAGGACGTCGGAGGCGGCGGTGGCAGGGAGGCGGCCGAGTCGGGGGCGGCTGCAGGAGGCTCCTTCTTGGTGAGCGACACGCACACGTCGCCGACCTGCAGCTGCCGCACCTTCAGCTCGTACTTCTTCTGCGTGCGTTCGGGGCAGCAGGAGGACCAGCCGCAGTGGAACACGAAGAACGGGTGGTCCAGGGACGCCTCGACGGAGACCTGAGGGGAAGGGAAGCTCTTAGTACAAGGCACATCAGGGGGCGACCAACATTTATATATGGCTTTCACAACACACAGGATAACATGAAAATAAATCCCTGCTTCGTTAAACTCAGTTGGTTTCCAAATTCAAGCTATTTGCGTCATTCTTATGAAAATAAGTAGAGTTTAGGATTAGCCATTTGCACCCATTATCTTTACTAAGAAGTGCTTAAAATCATGCAGACGCCTAGGTGTTGTGGGATATTTGCCAATTTATGGTAACTAAGACTTACGGTAACGTCTAAACATATTCATTTTTATCGGGAAGAAATATATCAAATTCTCTTCAAAATAAAAAAGATTCCACAGGAAAGCTGCTCATGATTTTCTTTAAGATGAAAAGGCGCTGATCTGTCTTCAGGGGACGATTTTGTTTCTCTATTTCCATTTTCCTTTTCCTCGTTTTCTTTCTATCATTCTTCTTCAGCTTATTATTATTATTATTATTATTATTATTATTATTATTATTATTATTATTATTATTATTATTATTATTATTATTATTATTATTATCATCATCATCATCATTATTATTATTATGAATCATTGAATGAACGATACTGGACTAAAAACAATAATTACAAACAGAAAAAATCATATCATCATTATCACCATTTCCTTAAAAAACAGAAACCAAAGTAAAGTTTTTAAAAAAATCATACAAATCCTTAACAAAAAAAGACCTTAATTTCCTACAGACACGAAGCTAGACCTAAATACAACGTAACGACGAGACGGACACGTAATTGGGGTTAAGTGGCCAGTTAGTGCAAGATATAAATAGCCTTTAGAAGAGTATGACGAACTCGAGGCTCATCTTGAAGGTGGTGAGGGAGAGAAATTAGAATAAATATCGAGATGAGACTTGGGTGATTATTCTGTTAATGGTGATTAGGGTTTAATGATGATAATGGTGGTGATGATGATAACTAATGATTGAGATGTTTTGTGAGGTGGTGGTGGTAGGGGTGATTATACATTATTATATTATATTATACATAATTCAAGGAGGAGGTGATGGTGGTGGTGATGGTGATGATAGTGATGATAACGACGATCATCATCATCATCACCGTTCATCACATCACATCATTATCAGTTACTTTATCATCATTTTCCATATCTATATTTCACAATTATCACTATCATCTCAAACAAACACTATCATCACTTTCACCATCTCCCTCCCTCATCATCAAAAATAATGCAAAACAAATAATTCAGCTCATAAATTCCTTAATATACTTTTTTAATCCACTTCAAAAACCACTCCACACACACTAATATGATTCAACACCAATATTTTTCCCCCTCTCCCCCACCCTCTCTCTCTTTCTCTCTGTCTGTCTGTCTGTCTTCTCTCTCTCTCTCTCTCTCTCTCTCTCTCTCTCTCTTCTCTCTCTCTCTCTCTCTTCTCTCTCTCTCTCTTTTCTCTGTCTGTCTGGCTCTCTTTTTCTCCTCCGTCTTCTTCTTCATACCCTCCTATTATCACACATCTTTCATTCTACTCTTCCTACAAAACACCACCAGACCATCTTCCACGGTAGCAACGTAGC
>NW_020869093.1:364164-366664 GCF_003789085.1 Penaeus vannamei | reverse complement strand
GCGAAGACCTCGCCTAAACGGCTGTCGGGTCGAGGCAACCGGAGGGACCTCCCGAGTTCGACGGACGACAAGCTTAACGGTAGCGGGTAGCGGGTTCGAGCGTAGCAAGAACACCGACGCTCGTGATGCTGCCAACGGCCGACGACGAGACCGCAAAACCGCGATACGGGCGTAGCTGCGGGTGGGGTTCGAGGCGTGGCTGGTTTGGCGGCGGACGACTAGACCTCTTTGCCTGCCCAGCTGGGTCGGCGGCGGGGCATCAAAGGCGACCTAAGGGCACGCACGTAGGAGTGGTACAGGGAGGAGAGAGGGGTCGGGAGTGGAGGAATGGATAGGGGTTAGGGGGCGGGGGAAGAAAGGAAGGGGGACGGGAGGGGGAGGAGGATAGGGTAGGAATTAGGGAAACGAGGGGGAGGGGAGCGGGAGGGAGAGAGGGGATGGAGGTCGATTGGAGAGGGACGAGGGGAGGAGGAAGGGAGGACGAATGGAGACAGAGATAGGCAAAGGGTAAGATAACGAGAAAAAGGAGGGGAGAAGGAGGGAAGAAGGAGAGGAGGTAGGGGAGGAGAGGATAGGGGTAAAAGGGTGTGAGAAAGAACTGCAGGGGGTCAAGGGGGACGAAGGGTAGAAGGAATTAGGGTAATACGAGGCGAGAAGAAAGAGGAAGAGAAAGGAGGAGGAAAAAAGTGAATGTAAGGCACGAAGAGAAATGAAGGAACGATGGGCGTGGCGAAGGAGGGAAAAGTAGAGAACTGGAGCAACAACATAATATACAAAGTGACTAACAGAGAGAGAGAGAGAGAGAGAGAGAGAGAGAGAGAGAGAGAGAGAGAGAGAGAGAGAAGAGAGAGAGAGAGAAGAAGACAGGACAGACAGACAGACAGACAGACAGACAGACAGACAGACAGACAGACAGACAGACACAACCACACACACACACACAAAAGAGACAGACAAAAACAAAAGACAAAAAAGAAAAAAGAAAAACATAAAAAAGAGAGAAAAGAGAGAAGAACAAAACACAAGTGACATCACCCACCACTTTAAAAAAGAAAGAAAGAAAGAAAAAAAAAAAAACGACAACAGACCACCACTTTCCCCTCCACCCCATACTCACCCCTCCCTTCCACCCCTTCCCCTTCCCCCCCACACCCCCAAAAAAAAAAAAAAAAAAAAAAATCTAAAGCTCACTCTCACGACAGGACGAAGAATGTGGAATGAGCATCTCTGGCGAGTTCTCTCTTAAGGCTCGGGTTATAACGTCAGACCTCCATCTTAAGGAGTTCACGAAGCCCCAACAACGGCTTGGGAAATCGTCCCTCGCTTGTTATCCCTTGAACGAAGCGTGTGATTTCCTTCCACCCAGAACGCGCCGAGGAAGAAACCTGTCTTGGTTGGTATAAGGAGGAGGAGGGGGGGGGGGTCGTGTTGGAGAAAGGTGGTTCTCTAAGTGGTGGTTCGGTAAGTGGTTTTCTAAGTGGTGGTTCGGTAAGTGGTTTTCTGAGTAGTGGTTCGGAAAGAGGTTCTTTGGTGGTTTTCTAAAAAGTAAGTGGTTTTCTAAGTGGTGGTTCGGTAAGTGGAGTAAGTTTTCTAAGTGGTGGTGTGTTTTCTAAGTTCCGGTAAGTGGTTTTTAAAGTAGTGGTTCGGTAAGTGGTTCTTTGGTAGTTTTCTAAGTGGTGATTTGGTAAACGGTTCTGTGGTGGTTCCAAAAGTATTTTTTGATGATTCCAAAAAGGGTCGTATGGTGGTTCCAAAAAGTGGTTTTCTATGTGGTTCTCCAATAAGTGGTTCTCTAAGTGATTTCAAAAGTTGTTTTCTGTGGTTCTTTGGTGACTCGAAAAGTGCTTTTCTGGTAGATCTTGAAATAAGTCTTTGTTGGTTCAAGAAGTGGTATTTTGGTAGTTCAAAAAGTGTGGTTCTTTGGTAATTCCAAAAGTGGTTTTATAAGTGGCTCTCTAAGTGGTTCTCTAACCGATTCCTTGATCTCCAAATGGTTTCTTATTTTCATAGTGTTTTTTAACCAGCTTTTGTTACTGTTCTGCGGTTCTCTAGTCCTTTCATTTGGTTTTCTAACAAATAATTGGGACAATGTTATAATTCTTATTTTAGTTAATCAGTTGACTTGGCATTGTAATCTTTATAATGATAATAATCTAAACTATATGATAAGAACGATAATGATAATAACAATAATAACAATAACAATATTAAAAAAAAACATAACGATACAAAACAACAATAATAATGATGATAATGATAATAATAATAATAAACAAAATAATAATAACAAAATAATAACCATCAATCATCATCATTATCATTATCATTGCCCATATCACAATTATTCATAGCAAATTGCAGGAGAGAAAGGAGGAGGAGGAGGAAGAAGAAGAAGAAGAAGAAGAAGAAGAAGAAGAAGAAGAAGAAGAAGAAGAAGAAGAAGAAGAAGAAGAAGAAGAAAGAAGAAGAAAAAGAAGAAAAAAAAAAAAAAGAAAATGAA
>NW_020869093.1:349164-351664 GCF_003789085.1 Penaeus vannamei | reverse complement strand
TTTTTTTTAACGGTATCAGTAAAAAAAAAAAAAAAAAAAAGGACAGGTTGTTTTGTCGATATTAATACTTGCATCATATCGCATAGTTGGGTGTGATATATTGATTCTAGTAACTGATATAACTCGGTATGAATATCTGTGTATCTTAATGCTTCAATTAACAGGTCTGAAGAACAAAATGTGAATAGGATCGGTTATATCAGTAAAATACCGGTGCACAGACGCCCCGAAAAGCGCATATGTGGCCAAAGAAAGGACTATTTTTGAGAGGTCAGTGCAGGTACCCTCCCCCCCCATCCTCCCTCCCTCCCTCTCTCTCTCTCTACCTCCAGTCCCCTTCCTCCCTCCCCCTTCCTCTCCTTTTCCTCCCTCTCTCTCTCTCCTCCCCCCTCTACCTCCCTCCCTCTCCCCCTTCCTCTTTTCCTCTCTCATTCTCGAAAGTTGATTGAGGTGAAAGTGGTGGCTTATTAGACTCACCTGCGAGGGAATCCCCAGGTGGCATTCACTGAGAGTGGGGAGGTGGGGGAGGAGGAGGGGCATGAGGGGAGGGTGGGGAGGAGGAGGGGCAATGTGGGAGAGGGAGAGGGGTGGGGGAGGAGGAGGGGCAGGGTGGAGGGTGGGGGAGGGGTGGGGAAGAGGAGGGGCATGTTGGGAGGGTGGGGGAGAGGGGGAAGAGAAGAGGGGCATGTGGAGGGTGGGGGAGGTGGAGGGGCATGTGGGGAGGGCAGTGAGGAGAGAGGAAGAATATCCATAGAAGACGAATATGAGACTTGGTGACAAAGTGAAATATATGTATGTGAGAGAGAGAGAGAGAGAGAGAGAGAGAGAGAGAGAGAGAGAGAGAGAGAGAGAGAGAGAGAGAGAGAGAGAGAGAGAGAGAGAGAGAGAGAGAGAGAAGAGAGGAAGAGAGAGAGAGAGAGAGAGAGAGAGAGAGAGAGAAAGAGAGAGAAGAGAGAGAAGAGAGAGATGAGCGCGTCACCTGCGTGTTCCTGGAGGGGAAGGTGAAGGTGATGGTGGAGGTGCCAGGCCGGCTGGGGCTGCTGCAGATGGCGGCCACCGTCGACGGGTCCAGCTTGAGGTCGTCCGCCGCGCGCGCCGCCTCCAGGAAGTCCTTGGTCTCGAGCTCCTCGACGCGCCGCACCGTCGTGCCCACCGTGACGAGGGCGCCGCGGGCGAAGTGGGCGTGGTAGGGCGAGGCGGGGCGCGGCTCTTCGGGCGGCGTCGCGGCGGGGGCGGCGGACGCTGAGGCCGAGGCGACGGGCCCCCGATGCGGCGCGGCGCGGCAGCGGAGGGCCCGGCGCGGGCGGCGGCGCGGACGGAGGGGGCCCCGCCCCGGCACCGGAGGGCCCGACACCGCCAGGGCCGAGTGCCCCCTGTGGCCGGCGCGCGGGGACCTCGGCGCCGGCATCGGGAAGGCGGAGGCGCCCGCGCGGCGCTTGGGGCTCGGCTCCCCGTGCGGGCCCCGCGGGGAGGGCTCCCCCGGGGGCACGCCGGGGCTCACGGGCAGCGTCAGGTCCGGCGGCCGCGGCCGCATCTTCCCGGGCGGCGGCGGCACGTCCCTGAGGTCCCTGGGGTCCCTGGGGTCGGGGTGGAGTCCGCGCAGGGGCGGCGGCGCCAGGGGCCGCATGAGGGGCGGCGCCGCCGACACGGGCGTGGGCCTCTCGAGGGGCGGCCGCGGGTCCAGCGGGGGGGTAGGGGCGGGCGCGCCGGCGGGGTAGTCGCGCAGGAAGTGGCCGGCGGCGGCGGGGGCAGGAACGGGTGCGGGTAGTAGCCCGCGGGGCGGTGCGCCAGGCTGGGGTAGTGCGGGTAGTAGTCGGGCAGGGAGGGGGCGGGGGGCTGCGGGTAGGGCAGGTGGTCGCTGGGGCGCGCGGGCGTGATGTGGGCGACCTCGGCCAGCCAGGGCGCCGTGAAGGGCTGCAGGTGGTGCGCGTGCGCGTGCGGCCCGAGCGCCCCGCCGGAGCTGCCCTCCTTCTCGCTCAGACTGTTCTTGTTGTGGTCGTAGGCCCCGGCGACGCCCATGCCCGCCTTGTACACGGCCACGTCCGACTTGTACGTGGGCGCGGGGTTCGGGTCTGGCAGGCCCAGGGTCGGGACGCGGGCGGCGGGCAGCAGACGGCCGCCCTCGCCCATCTCGCGGCTGTAGGTGGGCGTCACAATCATGCCTCCTGGAACGAGAGAGAAACGAGTCAGTGGGCGGACGCGACAGGACTCCTGCGGGACTCCCCTCGGACGCCGGAGGAGAGCCTCGGGGGCGAGCGAGGGAAAGTCGCCGCCGGAGAGACGTGTTCGATGCGGGAACCTCCTGCCCGTCGCCAGGGCGGGCGTCCCTGGCACGTGGCACCAGGCGCTTACTTGCGCAAAATACCTTACCTGTCATTCCTTGCTTTCGTAATTTATCAAATATAAATGTATACATATACATATATATACATACATACATACATACATATATATATATATATATATATATATATATATATATATATATATATATATAATA
>NW_020869093.1:341664-346664 GCF_003789085.1 Penaeus vannamei | reverse complement strand
CGAGGGGAGGGGCGAGGAGGATCGTTAAGGAGAAGGGGGAAGAAGTAGGGGACGAGGATGATGATAAGGAGAAGGGGAAGGAGGGAGGGGGAGGGAAGGGGGATAGGAGGAAGTGGGGTTGGGAAAGGGGAGGAGGGAAGGCAGAGGAGGATGTGGAGAAGAGGAGGAGGGGGAGGAAGATTAGGAGTAGGAGTGAGTAAGGATGGTGAGAGGAGGAGAAGTGTACGAGAAAGAAGGATGGAAGAAAGGGAAGAGAAAGAGACGAGGAGGGAGGAGGGAGAGAGGAAGAGAGAAGGAGGAGAAAGAGAGAGAGAGAGATGAGAGAGGAGAGGAGAGAGAGGAGAGAGAGAGACGAGAGGAGAGAGGAAGAGAGAAAAGAGGAGAGCGGGAGAGAGAGGAGGAGTAGGAGGGAGAGAGAAGAGAGTGGAGAGAGAGAGAGAGATAGAGATGAGAGAGACGACGAGAAGAAGAGAGAGAGAGAGAGGAGGAGAGAGAGAGGAGGAAGAGAGGAGAGACAGGGGACGAGAGAGGAGATGAAAGAGAGAGAGAGAGAGAGAGAGGAGAGAAGAGGAGGAGAGAGGAGAGAGAGAGAGAGAGAGAGAGAGAGAGGAGGAGAGAGAGAGAGAGAGAGAGAGAGGGAGAGAGAGACGAGAGAGAGAGGAGGAGAGAGAGAGAGGAGAGAGAGAGAGAGAAGAGAGACGAGAGAGAAGAGAGAGAGAGAGAGAGGAGAGAAAGAGCGGAGACAGAGACAGAGAGAGAGAGAGAGAGAGAGAATGGAGAGAGAAGAGAGAGAGAGAGAGAGAGAGACGAGAGAGACGAGGAGAGAGAGAGAGGAGAGAGAGGAGAGAGGAGAGAGAGAGAGAGAGAGAGAGAGAGAGAGAGAGAGAGAGAGAGAGAGATAGAGAGAGAGAGAGAGAGAGACAGAGAGAGAGACAGAGAGAGAGGAGAGAGAGACAGAGAGAGAGGGATGAGAGGAGAGAGAGAGAGAGAGAGAAGAGAGAGACGAGAGAGAGAAGAGAGAGAGAGAGAAGAGAAGAGACAGCCAGAGAGACAGAGAGAGACAGAGAGAAACACAGAGGAAACCAGCGAGCGAGAGAAAGAGAAACAGAGAGAGATCAAATATGCACCATAAATAATTACACTCTCTAGGATCTATATGATACACCTGTCGGAGAAACCCCCTCCAGACCCATCACACACCTGTCCAAGTATCACTCAAGCCTTCCCCTTTTCCCTCCTCTCCTCCCCCTTCACCCCTTCACCCCTTCTCCCCTCGGTTCCTTTTCCTTCACCCCTTTCTCCCCTCATTTCCTTCTCTTTTATCCTTTTCTCCCCTCACTTACTCCCCCTTCAGCCCTTCTCCCCTCACTTCCTTTATTTTCATCCCTTCCTCCCTTCACTTCCTTTTCCTTCATCCTTTTCTCCTCTAACTTCCTGCACCCCCTTCTCCCCTCACTTCCTTTTACTTCACCACTTCCTCCCCTCACTTCCTTTTTCCTTCACACCCCTTCCCCTTCTTCCTTCACTTCCCCCTCTCCCCCTTCCTCCTTCCTTCCCACTCCCTTTCTTCATCCCTTCCTCCCTCACTTCCTTCTCCTTCATCCCCCCTTCATTCTTCCCCCCTTACTTTCCTTCTCCTTCGCCCTTCTCCCTCACTTCCTTCCCCTCTGTAAACGCCCGACTTAACTCCCAACTTAACTTTCAAAACTTTAAAGTAACTTCCTCGCTGACGCACTTCCTCGCTGTCTACCTGGATAACTTCCTTTCGATTAAACCAGAATCTGGGTGGACGTCATCGCTTAAGACTCTGCTCCCTGCCTCCTCCCCCCCCCCTTGTCCTCCGGGTACCCCCCCCCCCTTGATTATTCCGCGTACCCCCCTCCCTCCCCTCCCTCCCCTCAGCCCCTCCACCTCTGTTTATCTTTCCATCTTATTCTGCTTCTTTGTTTATCTCTCTATCTATTCGTCTTTTCTGTTTCTTTATTTAGCTTTTTCTCTGTTCGTCTATTTGCTTCTGTATTTTATTTTAATCTATTTCCTTCATACCTCAAGGTACCTTCCCCTTCTTCGCCTCCCCCCCCCCCTCCTCCTCTCCTTCCTCCTCATCCTCCTCCTCCCTCCTCTTCTCTCCTCCTCCTCCTCCTCCCTCCTCCTCCTCCTCCTCCTCCTCTCCTCCTCCTCCTCCTCCTCCTCCTCCTCCTCCTCCTCCTCTTTCTTCTTCTTCTTCTTCCGTCGACACCTGTGAAGGAGACACGAGCGGCGCCAAGAAGGAATCGATCGGTATTCCTGTCGAAGTGCATACGTGGACACGAATATGCAGTATGATCATGCCGCACACGCACACACACACACACACACACACACACACCTTACCCCCTACACACACAACACACACCCCCCACACACACACACACACACACACACCTCCCCCCTACACACACACACACACACCTCCCCCCCCCTCCACAACACACACAGCACCCAGGCATGCACGCACATCCGATAAAACCGTCATCTCTTTATTTTCCGAAGCAAAAATATATCCAGGAACTCAGGTAAAAGACCTATGAGGTGGGCGGCCTGTGAAAGGGGCTCGTGGGCGTGTGGCGCTGATGGATGGGCGTGAGGAGGCGATTGTGGATAAAGGAGAGAAGAGAAGAGGAAAAGGCGAAAAGAAAATGGTGATAGCCTTGGAGGTTTCAGCCTTGGAAGAGGAGGAGAAGATGAAGAAAGAGAGGAAGAGGAGGAGGAGGAAGATGATAAAGGAAGCGAGGAAGAGGGGGAGGATGATAAAGGAGCAGGCGAATATGAAAAAGAGAGGAAGAGATGATGATGATAAAGGAATGATGAGAAGAGAGAAGAGGATGATGATGATAAAGAAGCGAGGAAGGGGAGGATGATAAAGGAAGCGAGGAAGAGGAAAAGGAGGAATATGAAGAAAGAGAGGAAGAAGAGGAGGAGGAAAATGAAGAAAGCGAGGAAAATGAGGAGCAGGAATATGAAGAAAGTGAGGAAGAGGAGGGTGAGGAGGAAATGAAGAAAGTGAGGAAGAGAAGGAAGATGAAGAAAGTAAGGAATAAGATGAAGAGGAAGATGAAGAAAGTGAGGAAGAGAGATAAGGCAGATAATGAGAGCCGAGGAGGAGGAGGAAACAGAGGATGAGGACGAGGAAGAGGAGGGAGGGGGATAAAGAAGGAGGAGGAGGAGGAGGTGAATGAAGAAAGAGAGAAAGACTAAGAATGAAGATAAAGAGGGAAATGAAAGGAGAATGAAAGGGAAAATACGAGGAGAAGGAAGATAGAGAAAGCGAGAAAGAGGAAGGAGGGCGAGGAAAAGGAGAAATGAGAATGAAGAAGAGCAAAGGAAGGAACAGGAAGGAGGAAGACCAGATAGTAAGAAGAGGATGAAGAAGATGAGGACTAGGGATAGGAAGGAGGAAAATAAAGAGAGAAGAGGAGTCTGAGGAAAATGAGGAATAGCATGAAGCACGATGAAGTCGAGGAAGAAGAGGAGGACAAGGAATAAGGGAGAGAACGGAGGTGAGGAAAAGGAAAAGAATGAGGAAAAAGACGGAGGAATATGAGGAGGAGGAACATGAGGAAGCGAAGTTAATCGGAGGAACATGAGGAAGTGGAGTGAATCAAAAAAACATGAAGAAGGAAGAAGAAGATGAGGCTCAGGAAGATGAGGAATAGGCATGAGGGAAGATAAAGAGTAGGAAGGGAAGAAAGATGAGAGTTAGGAAGACTTAGGAGCAAGAGGAATATGAAAATGAGGAAGAAAAGGAAAACCAAACCAATCCAAAAAAAAAAAAAACAAAAAAAAAAAGATAAATATAAGAGAAAAAGTAAAAACAAAAAGGTAAGTAGATAGACAAATAAATGAATAAAAAGATAAATAAACATGTGGATGGAAAAATAAATAGATGAATAGATGTATAGACGACGAAGCAGATAAACAGACATATACATAGATATATGAACAAAGGAAGCAGAATATATGAATAGATAAAAAGATAAAGAAGCAGAATAGATGAAAAGATAACAAAGATAAATAAAGAAGCAGAACAGATGAATAGACAAAAAATAAATAAATAAAGAAGCAGAATAGATAAATAGATAAAAAATAAATAAAGAACCAGTATATATGAATAGATAAAAAAGATAAATAAAAACGCAGAACAAACGGAGAAGATAAACAGATAAATAAATAAAATACAAAATAGTTTAATGAAATACAACAAAACTCTTCAGAAAATTAAACTCACACTGCCAGACTCCCACAATGCACCGGGGGCGAGACCGAGGCAAGGGACCAGGCCAGAGCAGACCGTTAAGTGGTCAGCAGATGTCAAGGGGTCAGCATTACTCATGAGGGGGGGGCGGGGGCAAGAAGGAGGGGGGGACGCAGGAGAGGAGGGAGGGGGGGCAGAGTGGGAGGGAGGGAAGAGGAGGGGGAAGCGGGGGGGGGCGCAGAGGGGGGGGGCGGGGGGAAGGAGGAGGAGGGGGCGAGGAGGTGGTGGGGGAGGGGGGCTGATCGTACCCTCCTCTCTTCTTCTCCTCTCTTCTCTTTTCTTTTCCTTTCTCTATGATCTTATATTTTTTCCGTTTCTTTTTTTCTTCGCTATCTCTTTTTTCTTCTTCTCTATTTTCCTTCGATGTCTTTTCTCTTCTCTCTCTTATTTTTCTCATCTCCTTCTTTTCCCTTCTTTCTTCTCTATCTCTTTCTCTCTTTTTTCTCCATCCCTTTTCCTCTCTTCTCTTCTTTTCTATCTCTTTCTCTCTTCTCCCTCTCTTTCCCCTTCTCCATTCCTTTCCTTTCTCTTCTTCTCTCTCTATCTCTTCTCTCCTATCCTTCCTCTCCTCCGTTCCCTTTTTCTTCTCCTCTTTCCTTCTCCTCATCTCTTCTCCTTCCCTCTCCTCTCCCTATCTTCTCTTTCTCCTATCTTCTCTTTTCCATCCTCTCCCCTCCCTCCCTACCCCTCCTTCCTCCCCCAACCA
>NW_020869093.1:293853-341564 GCF_003789085.1 Penaeus vannamei | reverse complement strand
AAAGGTACATTGTCATCTTCCTTCCACTTACCGTTGTTGGATCTGAGGTAGCGTGCGAAGAGGGTCAGGTTGGAGGGCAGGGCGAGCTGACCCCCCGAGCCAAGGCAGGCGTCGCGGGCGTGGTTCCAGGGCGTGGGCGTGCGGGTGGTCGCGAGGCATAGTTGGCCCACACGAAGGTAAGGGGAGCGGCACTCTGTTGTTGATGAGATGCAAGGTGTGTAAAAGTTAGCGTACCTTGTTGCTATATTGTTATGTAGTTGATGCGCAGTTAAGAGATGTAGTTATTGTTTAATTTAATAACTAGTCTGTATAATTGATATTGCTGTTGGTTCACGGTATGTAAATGTTAGATATTTTGTTAGATGTGTAGTTTTTGTTGATATTAAGTTTAGTATTAAAATTGTTGTGGGCTGCCCTTAATGATCTTATCAGCCTCTGCTTCTTATAAAGTTTAGGGTATTTAAGGTTGAATACACTGAGACAGTATTGATAAGCGAGTGTTGTGGATTCCCGAAGGAGGCAAGGTATGTACAGAATCAGTGTACATAAAAATCTCTGTAACCAAATTGTTTTCACTTTACAAGTACAATGTATTTTATAAGCGAAAGTACGATTTATACAATGATGTCGTTTAGTTTACAGTATTTTTCTTTTAAAAATTGTACCTTGAAAAGAGAGATTTCAATTGAATGGGAACTGTGCAAAAAACAAGTTTATTATATTAATAAGGAATTATGGTATTGCAAACTATTTCATAAATTTGTGTTGATGGAGGAAGTACAATTATGTCTATACATTGCGCACAATTTCAGTGCCAGAGTATTGTAATTCCGAAATGGATATCAAAACTCACCTGGGTGCAGTGGAACCCCCGGATGCCTCTGGGTTGTGTGGACGGATTTGACGAGATCCAGCAGCAGCGCCGTCAGGTTGTTTATCTCGTTGTCTCTCCTGATGAGGCTGTCGGTGAGGCTGAGGATTTCTGCGTGCAGCCTCTCGGACTCGGCGACCTTGGCCTCGAGATTGCCCATCCTGTTTATGGTGGCCACGGTGGCTTCGTCCACGGCCACCATGCGCGAGTCGAGGTCCTCGGGCACGCGGTGAGCCTGGACCTCCTCCTTGACCATCGACCTCAGCAACGGCAGGTGTTCCTCCAAGTCGAACTGGACGCTACGAATGCCCGCGTTGTCTTCCTCCGATTTCTCTTCCAGTTTTGCGAGTCTGCTGTTCACGGAGAGGAAGTTTGAAGCCATTTGTTGGCTGGCGTCGATGTCTGTTCTCTGCTGCAAGTTCAGTGTCTCCAGCTGCTTGTGGAAGTACTGCACGGAGGACATCATCGTCTCCAGCTTCGTGGCCACTTCCCCTGTGTAGTGCTTGTTGACGAAGTCAATCTGCTTCCACGTGAGGTCGAGTCCCTTGGAAAAGTTGTCCACCATCCGCGAGAAGGTCTCCAGCCGCTTCTCGATGCTCTCCAGCCTGGCCTCCGTCAGCGTGGCCATGACCTCGTGGTTGCCGAACCACTCGCCGACATTCTGGAGAACCTGCGTGGCCTGCTGCAGTTTTTCGGCGCTCCCGCTCGTCGTTAGCGTCACGCCCCCTGGCTCGCTCTCCCCCAGGCCGCCCAGGATCTCCGTGGCTTCCGGAAGGACCAAGCTTGGGACATGGACCGGGCCAGGGGCAGAGGTGTCCTGTTGGGCCTCCACCTGCACCTGAGGCTCCGTGCTCGAACCACGAAGGAACTCATGGTACAACAGGAGACCTAAGTAAGCCACGAGGATGGCGCTTCTGCAGCTCAGGATTCTCTGTGGCATGATGACCATCTATTTTATTTTATTTCTGATAAAACAAGAAGATATCAATGGACGCGATGGACACAATGCGAATGTATGATGTGAACGTAATTGTTTCTAAACTATTTTTTTTTTTTTTTTTTTTTTTTCAAATATGCTCTCTACACAACACTAACACACAGCCATTATTTAATAGTTGGATGTCATATTATCATGTTTGCCACTTTCTCATAAGAGTCCTTTGCTTTCACTTTTATCTGATTCAAAAGCCGTTCTCGTCAGCTTTTATCACCATGTGCATCACTAGCTTGAAACCTAATAAACAATATATTAGAATACGTTCTCCATGTGTGTCTGTCTGTGTGCGAACACAAGCACAAACACAATCACGTGAACACAAAAAGGAAAATGAAAATAGCCACAATGAGAATTGAAAATAAGTGTGACGTTTCGAACACTTCGAGTTCCTTTTCAGACAAAAACCGAAATGGATACCAGGAGAGAATTTTGACGTGATTTATAGTGATAGAGAGACAGAATGAGCAAGATCTGGATTAGGTCTCAGGGGGAGGATCAAGGTCGAAGTCTGTGGAAGGCTTTGCTAACAAGTGATGAGGTAATATCATCTAATCCCTATTGGCCAGCACTCTAGTTAAAATTAGGCAATTTTCTAATTAAAAGGGCTTGGATTATTTTTCGTACGAATTTGACGTTCTATGAATTAATTTGGCGTCTTTCCAATTTAACTGATGTTCTTCGTCACGTAAATTAATAATGCTGCAACCCTGGTAGTTGTAGTAGGGGATAATCTCGGCTCCACGGTCGAATAGCTCCGCTCTGTACCTTCCGAAGATGTTCAGTAGGTGGCGGCTGTTCTCTGCTCTATACAATGATGATCCTGTTCAGGTATGTCCATCCTAGTAGATCCCCCCCCCAAGTTTAAAAACCCTTGGAAAGTGCATTGTTTCACCTCGGGCCTCTTTCTTAAACCTGGTAACCTGTATTTCCTGTGCTTCTACTAGATAATCCAGATAATCGTCCTTGTTCTCGAGGGAAATCCCCGAGATATTGTTATCAGGTCTACATAGTTGTGTTAATTCTGTCAGACAACCTGGTCTCAGTGGCCGAAAGGATGCGCGAAAAATTGCTTTAAAAAATATCCTAATTGCGCAGGACTAGGAGTGCAGTCTTAAACGCATTGAGATTGTTTCGCATATTGGGAACAGTTATAGATACTATACACATAGCACTGATAACCCTATGCTGTCAGGGATTCCATTTTGCCTAACTGATATTACAATGTCCCTTAGAAAACTTTCTACTGGCATCGAAGTTTCATCAGATTTGATTAAATTGAATGGTTGATGAGGCTGATAGTGTCCCATGGTTATGGTATATGTAGGATGTGTGAGAGCCAATGAAGGAGTACACCATACCTTGCCACATTTACCGTTCCAAGATGAAATCTGCCTCATTGTTAAGGTGAGGAAATGGGATGGGGTTTTGAGAGGGCAGAACGACCTATTGCTGCTTTGGTTTTTCTTCTATCGTTCGGCTAGTAGGCACATAATGTAGTTTGCATTATGATCGTCTGCAATCAACACATTTCCTAGGGAGTTGCTTACCATGTGCTCTGCTTATTTCGAGGATTTCTCCTGCCACTCCAGTAGTATTTCAGTGTGTATGAATTTCTTCATTTTTACACTGCATAGATATTATTTCGACTTACTTTTCATTTTGGGGCTCGTTTAGTTTTTTAAGTGGGGCTATCTTCAGGACTTGAAAACACAATATGGTATTTGTCCCTGTGTTGCTAGCTTTGTATCCCTCTTGAAGTATGCACATATATGGCTGTTATAAGTTCTACAGATTAGTTACTTTATTGCCACTTTGCTTATTTTGTTCCTTCGTTTTCGATATTCATGTCACTTGCCGTGATGTGCATCTCCATTTACAGAGAGAAACTGGCCTGGGTCTTCCATTATATAATAAGATTTTCTGAGGTCAAATCATTTGCTGAAATGTCGCTCAGAGCTTACCTATTTGCTTTGGATGCGGTTAATGGAGAGACTACACAGATTCCTCATATAACCACTCGTGTAAGTGGTATGTATTTTTTTTCAAATTTCTTTCACTAAGTTTCTTTTGATCCTTATAAATATTTTATGAACAAGGTCACGCACTTGTTCAATAGAAATCGAAAGTTCCTTGTAGAATCCATTGTCTGGGTGATCAGGCAAGCACAGGTCACATTTGGCCACAGCAGGACAAAAACATGTCCTTGCTCTGTTATGTCTGGTACGGAACCGTGAAGCTGAGAACAGTAACAATCGAAAATGCCGCCTATCGCCACAGTAATTACAATTAACATATATACCGTCCCCAGGAATAATACAAATCTGCACTGTATTGGGTATACAGACAGGTGGGTGAGGAAGAGGGAGGGTGGAAATGAAAACCTGCCACCAACTCGAACAATCATGTGCCTTGGCTTCAGCTGGAACAGTTGCTGGTGGTCTTGTCATGGAGTTCAGGGGGGATGCGTGTGGTATGGGAGGGAGTCAAAGTATTAAGGTAGATGTAGCACATCAGTTTTTTTTCCTTATTTTCTTAACGTGGCATGGGGTCGCTTTTGTAAGCCTAAGAGACCAATGCTGCTGCCATTTGAGTTTCACAATGTGGGTTCTGCCAAAGTTCAAAGATTTTACTGGTTATATAACATGAACTGAAATAGCATGGCTACTGGGAGACGACTCGCTTCATGAAGACGACTAATCTTGAACATCATGTCTGTAACATCTTTTAGACATATTGAGGTCATACGCTGTATTCTTCCATGCAGACGGCTAGGCATGGGTTCTGTCATTCCTGGATCATCTTGGCTTATTAGCCATGCAACAGGAACAACGAAGGGAAGGACAAGAAAACGCACGAATATGCCGAAGGCCTTTTCGCTATTGCTTCGTCAGGGCATATGGACAAATAAAGGAGCTTCCTTGCTGCTTTGTTGAATTCTAGGGATCTTGCCTCCGCATTCTTTCGGCTTGTCTGTAAGAAAAAAACGTTTTGGAGCAGTATTTCTATCGTAGAGACATAATCTGTTAATTATGACACCACCACCCTTATCAGCTGGAGCAATGACGATGGATTCGTCTCTGCCAAGTTCCTGTAGGGCCTTGGTGTACCTATCAGGAATGGCAGGCTCATGACCTTTGGCGCTGGCGACTGCACAGGTCGCAACACCCTCTTTCTATTGCGGAGAGATTCCTGCGGTAGTTGGACTCGATGTAGTCAGCCATGCCTTTCCTAGGGGTACCGGTATCGAATTTTAAACCTAAAGACAATGCTTGCCTTTGAGTGTCTGTGAGAGGTTTGTGTGATAGCTTAATTATCAGGTCATCATGCACCACTTCAGACCACCCACTGTTGGTACAAGCTTCCTCCAATAACCTCTTGTGTCTCGCCTTCTGTGCCTCGTCCTCTTTTCTAAGCTCGAGGACGAGTCTGTGGGGAAGATGAACTCCCGGAAGGCGGCTCCTCAGCGTCTCCATCTCGTCGATACACTCAGTAATCCATTCCCTTAAGTAACATTTAGCACTCTCAGCAAATGGGTGAGACTTTCCTTTGAGATGGGGTGTGTGCTGCGAGGGAGAACCTGCTCCTTCACGCACTCCTTCAGGAACCTCATGCGGTTTTTGTGCTTTGTAGCTTTCGTCGTGTGAATTCTCGCCCCTCGCTATCGTCGTTAAAGAACACGTGTGGAATTCATGATGAACAGATTGCAACAGGAACAACGAAGGGAAGGACAAGAAAACACACAAATATGCCGAAGGCCTTTTCGCTATTGTTATGCCCTAACGAAGCAATAGCGAAATGGCCTTCGGCATATTTGTGTTTTCTTGTCCTTCCCTTCGTTGTTCCTGTTACAATCTGCTCGTCATGAATTCCACACAAATTATTAGCCATGCTCGGTGGTATGATCTTGAAGCTGCATGGATTAACTGAATGCTAGCTATTATTAGGCATTAATCAACATTGCAGACTGAATTCAGTTTTTGTGGCATGCTTCTTGATGTGCCAAGTAATGCTGCCACCACAGAATCTTACTCAAGTACTCTATGAACAAGTAGGATAGAACTTGAGAAAGGGAGGAGAACCTATGGCAACACAGAATGTCTGGAAGTAGCTGTGAGACTGAAGAATCAGCTGCAGAAACAGTGGGTCAAGGAAGACTGATCCTACAGAGAGGAACTTCCACGGAAAGATAGCGAGGACATCAAGATTCAACATCCAGGCTCATCATGGCTGTGGACACGGGCTATGAAGACCTGAGAGCGGCCCAGGTGAGCAGGAGAGCAGGTGCCAAGAAGCGAGTGAGACAGACTGCCACCGGGAAACAAGAGGGTAAGTCACAGATCCCCCGGAAGAGATATGATGATGATGAGGCATAAGGTACGCCCTGTTTATGGCTTTTTGGGTACCCATTAAAAGGAGGAAGGCGAGGGTTTTCCCCGTAGAACACTTTATTTTGAAATATGGAACCGTGGACGGGTTTAATAGGCCATAGAATTCTGTTCATTGATTAATCTTACACAAAGACCCAACAAAGCTTAAAAAATTCATAAAAGGCGATTTGATGTTACATACATATGCATGTCGTTTAATTAGGTTATCATCAGTTTTGTTTAGCAAACCGAACAGACCATAAAATACACGTTGAGGTTAAGACTATTCACAGAATTTTTGAAATTACATTTTTTTTTTTTTTTTTTTTTTTTTTTTTTTTTGCACCCTTACTAAGACCGGGTTACGGTTTGTCCACACAGGCTGGCATATCGGTAGGTAACTGTAAAGGTGACGTTACAGGCAACATGCATCGCTATGCATAAATATCAAGTAAAATAGGAAAATACTAAACAAATAAGGTTTATTTTGAGGAAAAAAGCAAATCTGTCATTTTCTAAATTTGCTGAAAACAGTTTTAATATATATATAATATACGTACCGTATACTAACTTTCATTTCTGTAGATTTTATGACGTGGCGTTTCGAACATACATGAAATCGAAATTCCTGCATGGTCATAAATCATTTAACTCTGTTCCGCTAGAGAGCCATGCGTATAATGTTTTGTTAAGAGTAAGTTGTAGGGCGTTTTTTGATAAGTCGAGTTATCATTTAAAGATAAGCCCGGATATACACAATCTAATCTGTGCAAGCGTAACAATCACACTGCACGGTTTAAGTAGGGTACGTTTGAGCGAGATAACGGTCAGTGTAAGCATCAGATAAGTACAGAAAAAATTATCAGGGTATGTAGTGCGAGAGAGAGAGAGAGAACAAGATTTGATCAGGTCAGGTCAAGGTCAAAGTCTTAACTAGTAATGAGGGAAGATCATCCAACCCCCATTGGCCAGCACTCAAGTTAGGCAATTTACTAATTAGAAGGCTTGGATTATTTTCTCTCGTACGAATTTGACGATCTATGAAATAATTTGGCGCTTTCCAATTTGACTGATCTTCGCCACGTAAATGAATAAAACAAGCATTAGATTATCTGGCGTATCTGACATTCTTTTTTTTTTTTTTTTTTTTTTTAATTCTGTCGGTTTCGCCCATGTAAAATTTCGTGCAATCCTTACGAGGAATCGTGTAAGTACCTGAAGAGGTGTCAAGAGCAACACTAGCTATATGCCTAACCAAATTATTACGCAACGTGTTCGGGTAAGTTAAAACGATGTCAGTGCCAGCTCCGTTAAACATGCGGCGTTTTTCATCGAGGGACGAGTTGTATGGACTAATTAAGAGATTATTGGCACTGTCCTGTTGCGCTTTACGGGAATGATTATAAAATGTCCATTTCGCAGATGAATGTGCTTGATTTAAGAAAAATGAGGATATCCTAATTTTGAATCTCTCAAAAATAACGATCGATGAATTCGTTATCGCAAATCCTTTTAATCTCTCAGGAACATTGACGAGACAACTGATTTCTTAATGTAAAGCGGGTGATTCGAGAAAAAAATGAGGATAATTAGCGGTGTGGTGGGTTTACGATAAACAAAATTTAAGCATTTAACATTGGATAAAAGAACGTCGAGAAAAGGAAATTTGCCTGAGTCTTACCATTCTACTTATAAATTAATAGTACAAGCGAGGTTATTTAGTCTAAAAAATCGTCGAAATCCGAACGGTTCATTTGCCACATATGTCATCAACATAGCGAAACCAAATCGTGTCCGGCGGGAGGATTGACGGAAGTAGTTCAGATTCAAACATTTCCATATATAAATTTGCAAGAACCGGGCTAAGGCTACTTCCTATCGCGATACCATGTATTTGTTTATAGAATTCGCCGTCAAAAGTAGACATTATTCGTGACAAACAAACGAATGAGATCGATAAAGCAATTGACCGGAATAGGGATCCTCTGATGAAACGAAGAAAGTTTCCTTTCAAGAAAATCTAGCACGTCATCAAGCGGGACATTTGTAAATAAGGAATCCACATCAAAACTAACGTTTCTTACCGTGCGTCGGGAAACTTCCAACTTTATCCATGAAATCCATCGAATGTTTAATATGACTATCAGAAAAGGATCCCATGAATGGAGACAAAACGTTCGCTAACTAAGAATCTCAAAGGCGGGTGACCGAGTTAAAAGGCGAAATAATAGGCCTTAGCGGAACGCCCTGTTTGAGAGTTTTAGGAAGGCCATAAAAATACGGAATCAAAGGATTAATCGTTCCAAAGCGATCAACAAATGGGGTTAGGGCATTTAGCAGCAATACGTTTGAGGTTTTTACGAAAATAATCAATAACCGGTGGGGTAAGGGTTGGAAAGCAGTTTTTGATACGTGTTGTGTGCAAAAGGGAATGCGCTTTGCGTATATAATCAGATATATCAAGGATGACAACGTTATTGCCTTTGTCAGCTTTGGTGATTAAAATGTCCGGATTGCGTTTAAGTGATCTGGTGGCCAAAAGATAACGTCGGGGTAAGCCTTTAAAATCGTCTAATAAATCGAGAATCGGATTCAACATAACACCTTTAAGATAACTGACATCTTTAATCGACAATTTATTTTGTTTAACAATAAAACTATCAAGACAATGGTTAACGCTAGGTTTGGTAGCAAACGATAAATCAAAACCTAAGAGTTCGGTTTCATAGCGTGATATATGACAAATTTACAACAGTCGGTGAGCGAAAATTTACACGGGCGCTACGCGAGCAAAGATTATTCAGTTGATTGCGGTGGGATCTTTGATCTTTTATCGGGGCATCTTTTTTCTAGGGTATTCTTGGTTCCGTTATATGCTATTGGTGGTTTAAATGTAATCTAAACACGTAGAGAACGTTGACGAGGTGAATTTCGAGGGATGAACGTGCCATCGTGCCAGATCGTCGAAAGCAGTGGGTCTTAATTAAACTTTTTTCATCACCACGCCCCCTCTAGGTCCTCCCCCCTCTTTGTATCCGTAGATAATATTCCCTATATAATATATATAATATATATATATATATATATATATATATATATATATATATATATATATATATATATATATAATATAAATTTCATTATTCCAGGTATCGATCACCCCCCCCAACTCCCCAGGTATATAGACCAGGTATCGATTAACCTTCCCCGCCCACTCCACAGGTATCCACAGGTATAGACCCCCCCCCCCACACACACACACACACATACTCCCCAGATATCCGTTCCTTCCTGACGATCAAGAACTGACAAAAAATGGGTATATAAATGAAAATATAAACCGAAGATTACCTAAACATTAATAGTGGACTTGAAGTGACTTGAACAGGAGTACGTATGGCTCCTGTAGCGATGCCGTTCGTCGGTTTACAAAAGTAATAATAATAAAAAAAATATTTGCAGCTTGAGCATAAGAATTCACAGGAAATAAGCTCTTTTGTATTCAATGGGACATCGAGAATATTGGGTCCCAAACACTTGTATCTAATAGGCAGGTAGATTAATTATTTCCTTGAAATTTACTGATTGTTCGAGAAAGACAAAAAGATAGCCGATTGCCCATGTTATCAAATGACGCCAAATGAGCATTAAACGTAACTGGGAAAAGTTGGTCTTGAAGCGATTTAAAAATTATTAAAAAGGAAATCGAATACTGCTTAGTGTAGAATTTAGCCAAATTAAAGGATCGAACGCTACAAAAGACGAGAAAAGGAAAAGCACAAATGTAGTCAAACCTGACGTCACATTCCTTCCGTTGTACGCCAGTCTGTTATCTTGACTCTGCGTACGTCAGAATGTACCGTTAATTATTCACTCACCACGCGACTTACGGCCGTGGATGTTGCGCGATAAAAAATATTATATATATATATAAATTAATAAATGATCACTCACCACAATTATCTTGCTTTTCTCATTATGTGCCTTTTTTTTCTGTTGACAATGCTACCGAATAAATTCTTTTTAACAGAAATACAAGTTTTATTTCATTTACTAAAATATTGGGGACATTATCAGCCAACAAAGTTTTCACTGTGTGTCTGCTTGCACAACACACTGACCATCACCACACACAACTCTCACACAATAACCTTGACCACAATACGAAAACTATTTCGGTTAGCAACAGTGTCATGTTGCTATAGAGTCGCGATGCTTACACAATTTCGTACAGTCATTGTGTCGCGGCGATAGCACACACAACAAAATACGAATCAAGCTGATTTTACATACTGAATCACCGTATCGCCATCGTTTTATTCCTTTGCTACAACTACCACAACACAACACAACAAGCATCTTCCACAGATATCTCCTCCAACCACAACACAACCACCAGCTACACAAAGACGACTGCCACCACCACGACCACAACCATAACTGGATGTCGTGTCCCGGGGAGCGACAGAGTGCACTTGTCGGTCTATCTTCCTCCCACACTTTATCACGGGGGTCAAAACGCACCCGTTGGCCCCTGTCACCTCTACTCTGACATTGCCAGAAGGGTACTGTCGCCTCTCCTCTTTCCTCTCCCTTTTCTCCTTCTCGGGGGCCAAGGGACGTCGGTAGATTTTGCTGCTGCTCTTCCTCTTCCTCGTCGTTGTCTTCTGTCTATTCCTCTCACCTTCCCTCCCTCCCCTTTTCTCCTTCTCCTTCCCTTTCTACTTTCTCCTTCCCGCCTTCCCTTTCCTTTCTCCTTCCTTCCCTTCCTCTACCTACTTCCCTTTCTCCTTTAATTCCCTCCTTTATCCTTTTCCTTTCTCCTTTTATCCTTCCCTTTCTCCTTTTATCCTTCCTTTCTCCTTTTATCCCTTTTCCTTCCCTTTCTCCTTACCCCCTTCCTTTCTCCTTTACGCCTTTTATCCTCCTTCCTTACCTCCTTTATAATCCTTTTATCCTTCCCTCTCCTACCCTTTACCTTCCCTTTCTACCCTTTATCCTTCCCTTTCTCCTTTACCCTTTTATCCTTCCCTTTCTCCTTTACCTTTTATCCTTCCTTTCTCCTTTACCCTTTTATCCTTATACCTTTTATCCTTCCCTCTCCTTCCCTTCCCTTTCCTTTCCTTTTCCCTTTTATTCCTTCCCTTTCTCCTTTTACCCTTTTATCCTTCCCTTTCTCCTTTACCCTTTTATCCTTCCTTTCTCCTTTCCTTTACCTTTCTCCTTACCCTTATCCTTCCCTTTCTTCCTTTACCCTTTTATCCTTCCCTTTCCTCCTTTACCCTTTTATCCTTCCCTTTCTCCTTTACCCTTTTATCCTTCCCTTTTTCCTTTACCCTTTTTATCCTCCCTTTCTCCTTTACCCTTTTATCCTTCCCTTTTCTCCTTTACCCTTTATCCTTCCCTTTCTCCTTTACCTTTATCCTTCCCTTTCTCCTTTACCCTTTTATCCTTCCCTTCTCCTTTACCCTTTTATTCCTTTTATCCTTTCCTGCCTTCCTTCCTCTACCTACTTCCTCCTTTATCCTTCTCTCCTCTACCTACTTCCCTCCCTCCTGTGCCACACGAATTCCTGCTATGTTAAGCAATTATAAGCTTTATCTTGTTATTGTAAATCAACTGAAATATGAAGGACTGTTATTATTCTTCCAAATGTGCCGGTTTCTTCAATTTACTTGGTATCTTCCGTTTCTTAAAATATATGCCAATTACATGAGTGTTGCCCATTATCCCTACATTGCCCCATTATCCCTACATTGCCCCATTAGCCCTACATTGCCCCATTAGCCCTACATTGCCCCATTAGCCCTACATTGCCCCATTAGCCCTACATTGCCCCCATTAGCCCCATTGCCCCATAGCCCTACATTGCCCCATTAGCCCTACATTGCCCCATTTAGCCCTACATTGCCCATTAGCCCTACATTGCCCCATTATGCCCTACATTGCCCCATTATCCTTACATTGCCCCTTACATTTTACATTGCCCTACATACATAAACTCAACTCGGTTGTAACATCCGTCCCTCTTCCTCCGTCTTTCCCTTGTTCAAATTTTCAGCGTGTACTCCGAGTACAAGATGCATTCGCGATGCACGTGGCGCCCATGAATTAGTACAATTAGTTCATAAAACACGCTCTGTGAACAAGTTACCCGCCGCTGAGGTGTCCGGTTTCCGCATTGTGTTTTCTTGGAATCGGTAATTATTTTTTTTTTTTCTTTTTGAGGAGATGCGGTGGAGGTAATTTAACGAACGTGGCGATTTAGTTTCGTTGCCTTTTGCTTATATTTCCCTTTATGTTTATATAAAACTCGCGGGGAATTCTCGTAATAAGCAAAACCGTTGACACAATAGGGTGTCGCCACTTCAGGTTCAGCGAAGAGAGTCGGATGTACGTCCGCGAAGTGAAGGGAATACTAGACCTTGGGGAGTGTGTATAAACGGACTAATATCGCTTGCTCCGTCGGTGTTGGTTAGATCCAGTGTGTGACGCTTTAGATGTACTCGCACTATCTCCTCCGCGCGTGTGTCCTGGTGTCTAGGTTTGTGTGTGTATCTGTATGTATATGTGTATGTATACATGTGTGTGTGTGTGTGTGTGTGTGTGTGTGTGAATAGCACGAAGCTAAACATCATCGTGTATTGCTGTGTTGCATAGCGTGGGGGAGGGGGTGTGGTGCAGATAGCGAAATGACACTCGTATGTGAGAATGACGGTCCGTGCTCATGATAGCGAATTTTAGTTGTTCTAGATTTTTTTTTAAGGACAGAAGATATTAACTACTACAAATTAGTGAAACGCAAGACTGATTTTGACATACTGTGACGCGTCTAGGTTAGAACTCTCCAAAATGGCACCTTTTAGTCATTTATCAACGATCTTACAGGTTGTCGATATGAAAACAGATGTTTCCTTTGAATGAGCCTTAAACAGGAAACACTTTGTAGAAGCTTATTAAAGAAAGAATTGCTTTGTCAGAATGATAAATACGTACATTACATTATATTGGCATGTTTCGAACCAAACTCAAGGAGTTGTATAGCATAAATGACTTAATTATATTTTAAGCCAGAATATTGCTGTCCTATCACCTTGGCTACAACGTTCAAGAAGTTTACTCTAACAATAGCACCATTGTCCAGTCAGCGTTTTCAGCACCTAACTGATCAGCTGGGATTAGCCTGCTCCTGCCCCTTCCCAATACCATCTTGTGTACCATATCATACTGTAATATGAAGTAAACAGATGGATATTTTGGTAGAAGCTTAAGTGTCGTCCTTCGAGAGCGTTGTTAGTATGTTGTAGGTCCTTTTTCTGACGGGATCTCTCATGGATAGGGATCGTTATCTAACCCTTTTCATCCCACTTAGTTCAATTAGTTTGAGAGTATATAACCATGGTCACGAATGGCTAAGAGTGGAAATAGGATCTCAGGAAGTAGCATATCAAAACAAACTCGCAGGCTGGAGTCCTCAGGGTTTTGGTTTCCCTTGAATTGGTGGGTATAGATAATTTTGTTTCTGTCCTTTATTGGTTGAGATTGGTTGTAGGAGGCTGTCTCGTGCAAGTGCAGGTCCCGGGCAAGGGGAAGCCCGGCTGGGCGTAGGTAACCCCAGGGAGGAGGTTGCATCCAAGCGGAGAGATGCGTAGCATCAAGGTCACGCCTTCGGGTCGAGTGAGTTTGTGTTGTAGGGCAGGTCAAGGGTCACAAGTGATGGGCGTGGCTAGTTAACCCGCCGTTGTGATTGGTAGCACAGGGCATGGCCTCCAGGATCGTCTGACACGCTATTAACCGTCGTCCTCGATGGGCAGCTGGGCTGGCGTTTTCTGAAAGAAGTACAGAGGGCAGAGATAGGCAGAGACACAGTTGGGCAAACGGGGGGGGGGGGGGTTGTGTGACAGCAAGGGCCGTAAGATATAATCAAAACCTTTCACATTGTAATGAAAATTTATATTTGCATGGATTTTTAGTTTATTCCTTTTTTCCAATAAATTGATCGTAAAAGGATAGACAGGAACATGCTTAGGGAGACAAATACAATAGCCTGCATGGACTTACTTGAGTTGCAATTGTTTCAGCAGGTGGTGAAAATTTACAAGACATAAGCACTGTGCAGAACTACAAGAAAGCAAAAGATGTTGCAGTCAGCAAGGACAGCCTTGAACATCAAACTTCCAAGTCAGTCCATTAATTAAAATGGTTACTCTCTACATAAGTACGTTCATATTTACAACTGATTATTCAATAGGTGTTCTTTTTTTGAAATTACAGAAGTTGTTAATGAATCTTATATTATCTGGCAACATGTTCCATAACTTGGGTCCACGGATTTCCATTTGTCGTGCCCCTGTGTCGTTACTCAATCTCTTTAACATAGAATTTGCTTGACGTGTCTGGATACCTGATGTGTTCCCTACAGTTTGAAAGGGCATTAACCATTGCGGATAATTCCCATGAATGAGCTTGTAAATGAGTACACATGTCATAACTACATTTAGGTTGTACTTTTAACCATTTTAATTTTTGGATATGTGGGGTGATGTGATCAAGTTTATTGATATTACCTAATGGAACTCTTGCAGCAAAGTTTTCAATTTTTGTACTTCTTACATTTGGGTTTTGCTAGGTCTTCTTAGGTCTTAGACCTGAGACGAAAGCTCCTCTGGCAAGAAAGAACATTGAACGGTAGTTCCGTGAAGTGACTAGTGTTGTTGATCTTCCTATCCATTTGCTTTGATTTTATGTAAGAGTTGAAAATGAGACTTTGCTTTTTTTTTCAATTGCAATGAGAACTAGAAAGGGATTTATATCATCACCATTTACATTCACAGCCTTCCCCGAGAATGGAATTCCTCGAAGCACCCGTAGACCAAGAAGTTGGTGTGGATTGCCCTCCCTGAGAGGTAGGAGCGTCTTCCCGCTCCGACATGGCAAATCTGCGGGTAATTGATCTGATTGATTTGAAAAAAAAAAAAAAAATTTACAGAACAGTTTACATGCCCTGTAAAAAGCCAGGGAAAGAAGTCCAAACATCTACCCAATCTGGCTGAACGTATATTGATTTAAGGGCCAAAATCAAACATTAAATATACATGCCTGAAGGGTTGCACCTTAGTGCTCGCCTTAATGAGTATCTAATAACTGAAAAAAAAACACATGTTTTTATAAAAATGAACAGTGTTTCCATAAATCTTAATTTTCTATTATGGTATACTCAGTCAATGTAGGCCATCAGTGTCCTTGATGATTTTCAAATTCTGCTACAGGTTGTAGAGGGGTGAACGTTGTCCAAGACCACTGAAAACAGGAACTGTAGTTGCTGAGCAAATTGTTGCTGCATCATGAGCATCATTTGTTTTATTTTCTGCATCAACATTTGTAGTAAGTCCTGTCTCTCCTGAGGTGTGGGGGTCGGCCTTGGCACTGAAGCAGGTGTAGAAACTGGAACTGCTGTATGTGCTGAAACATGTGTTGCAGATTCGAAAGCGATGTCGATCTCGAAGTAGGTTCTGAGGTTGATGCCGAAGTAGCCGAAGGAACAGATACTGACACTGCAGGGGCTGAAGCAGACCTTGAGGCTGGCGCTGGAGCAGGAGTTGGTGCCCATAGTAAGGCTGGAGAGACCGACTGTTTTCTTTCAGCATACCTCGCCACATTTATCCTCCAAGCTGGGGGAATTCTGCCTCATCATTAAGGCGAGGAATTGATATGGGGTTGCGAGGGGCAGAGCAGCCTGTTGCCTCTTTAGTAATATATTTTTTCCTGTCGTTTGGATAATAAGCACATAATGGGGAGTTGCATTATGATCAAGTCTGCAATTGGCACATTTCCTTGGGAGTCGATTACCCTGTGCGATTTTTTCGGCGCACTCCCTGCTCATGTGAGTGGCGCGCAGTACCGACAGTGCAGCTCCTCGCAGGGACAAGCGTGTGCCCCGTGTCCCCATCTGGATTAGTTGGCGCAAAATGGGGTGAGTGATTTAAACAGCGCACCTGGAAGGTGCCATTCC
This sequence comes from Penaeus vannamei, assembly GCF_003789085.1. Taxonomy (NCBI): domain Eukaryota; kingdom Metazoa; phylum Arthropoda; class Malacostraca; order Decapoda; family Penaeidae; genus Penaeus; species Penaeus vannamei. The sequence goes on along the minus strand of NW_020869093.1, from coordinate 325,317 downwards.
CTCCACAGTTTTGATGGTTTGGGGTATTTTCTCCCTTCATAAGTGATGACGAGCCGCTGTGTCATCCTACCATTAAATTGAATGCGTTTAGCGTGTATAATCTTTTCATTGTGTTCCTTGATCTCACTGGTGTCAATTTCCCTCGGGACATCGAACACAACGAGGTTAGTACAGTGTCCTTTGCCATAAGCTCTGCTTACTTCAAGGATTTCCCCTGCCGCTCCGGGTGTAGTTATACATGCAAGAATAACTTAATTCTTACACCGTACACAGATATTATTTCGTCCTAGTTTTAATTCTAGGGCTCCTTTAGTCTTGTTATAAGGTGTCTGTTTTGTTTACCCTGATTTGGTGGGTTTATGGAGAGACAATTCTGGTTCACTGTTTATTGATAGCCCGTGCCACGCTACCTACCCTCCTGTCTCGTACAGTGCAGTAGTGGGCAAGAGAGCCCAAAGGGCGCGCGTGAGGGAGCACCCCCAAGGAGGAGAGGTCTGGTCAGGGCCGTGGGCCCTGGTCAAGTGTGCTGCAGGTTTCGAGCGCTGGTCGCGGGTCCCTAGCAGTGGAGACGCAGGGCGGTAACCCTTGTTCCTCAAATCGCTCGGCATACGCTACTAACCGTCGCCCTCGACGGGATAGTGCTGGCTTTCTCTGAAAGTAGTACACCAGAGGCAGAGACAGGAGGGCAACAAAAGGGGGGGGGGGTAGTGTTATAGCAAGAGCCGTAAGATAATCAAAATATATCACATTGCAATGACAGTGTTAATTCAATTATTTGCATGATTCTTTAATTTTTATAATTTCTCAATAATGCACTGTCCAAGGATAGACAGAGGAACATGCTTAGGGAGACAATTGCAATAGTCCGCGAGGACTTGCTTGAGTTGCAATTGCCTCAGATAGCAGGAGATGAAAATCTACAAGAGATAAGCATTGTGCAGAACTACCAGGAAGCAAAAGGTGTCGCAGTCCGCAAGGACTGTCTTGAACGACGAACTTCCTTGGAAAAAAAAAATGCAACAATGCAGAGTTCAGAAGTGTGCAGTGCAATAGTGCATACGGTATACGTCTGACATAGTAAATGTATCTCATTTCATGGAAGTTGTCTATCACACATCACCAACAAATTTGAGGCAAAGCAATAGTGAAACAGGTAATGCAGTCCTCATATTCGGGGCGACTCATTACATCAAAATATGCTTTCTCAAGACAACATTTGCACGATAGAACGTAATGCAAGACAAGAATACACGGTTGGCGCAAGTCGGTTATCTTCCGGAAACAGTATGCTTGTAACTCTTGTGCAATTAACGGGTTTCTGCGGGACGATGTGCGCATGTGGCTGCGTGAGTGCGTAGACGAGTTGATTAGTGGGAAGGATGAGATGGGGGTGGAAAAAGAGGCATGGTGAGGATGGGGGGTCAGGTATGTAGGCGGGGTGGCAATGTAAGTGAGCTTAATGAAAATAATCACCGATCTGACTGCACGAAAAAACATTCACGCTAATAACAATAAACTTACGTTAATTGCAATATTAATCAACAACTATGCGAAATCATAAAAATGGTACTTTTAATTAGTACATAAAATGAATGAAACGGTGACTGGTTTGGTTTTGAAAGACAACCCTCGTGGTTGTAAATGATTCGTAAAATGAATTCCCTGAGGAAATGGTATGATGACCCAACCGTAGAAGGGACACATCATCCAGCTCATACGCAGAACGCAATTGGGCATCCCATCTTTTTGGGGGATACCAGCGATAATCTCACATATAGCGATAAGAAAACGCGACGCTGCGCTGAGATCGCCTGGGCGATAAGTGTGCGACTTGGCGCATATAGGACAACTTAATATTAATTACTAATTACATTATCCAGCTGTGGGTCGTCACCAAGGACCATGTAATAAATAATAGCTTGAATGTATTTTGGGTCGAGCAGAGTCAGATGGCTATAGGTACCTTCTGAGTAAGGTCAAATGAGGTCGTTATCCGAACGGTCGCTAAAAATAGCAATAGCTAGTATATGTAAAATTAAATAATAATGTGAAAAAACAAGTACACAGTAATTTAGAAATTAAATAATCAAATTACCAATAAATGAACAAATAATTAAAGAAAAAATATATCTAAAAGAAGACGAATAATTACAGCGAACATACTTCGGATATGCACAAATATACTATAATAATAACTTAAAATCATACGATTTAATTCGATGAATTATGCTAGTATTATTACAGTTCCCAATATATTCATGCAAACCGGAAGTAAATACATCACTCTATCGCAAATACGTCGATAACGGGATAGTTATAAATCACAATATTATACATATAAATAAACTTAAATGTGGAAAAAAAAAAATAATTGAGGCTAATACAGGTCATTAAAAAGTAAGGTAACGTCATCGTCTGACAGGACCTGACCTTCACTGTGTGAAGTCGCTCGCACTAGAAAACGAATATAACACTTTATACTAAAAATACTGAAGTTGATATTCATATAAAATACGAATAAACAAGACGCATGTTGCTTTAAAAATATGTTTACAATAAAAATATTAAGTTAAAATGCTATTGGCTTGAACAGAAATATTGAAAATAGGTAGAGAGGGAGGGGAGATGGTTGGGGTCGGGTCTAGGAGGAAGGGAGGGGGTTTAGGATAATGGGGAATGGGGGTAGGTGGGAAGCGTGGGGGAACTGTTTGTGCATAATTCAATCAAATTATTTAAATATTCTAAAATATTCTACAAATGCATAATCAAACCGAGCCTAAATAAATGCACTTAGTAATAATATGCGTCGGTTAACGCAGTGAGAGATAATGAGAAAAAAATGTCGAGAATATGGCAATGCTTAGGACTAGTCACATGACCTAGAATGTCCGTAGAAATAGATTATAATTTAGAGAAAATGTACGATCTATTTCTCCCACATGAATAAAAGATTTAAACCTATAAGCGATTTATGCTAATTAGGCTAGCATGATCGAGTAAGATTTAAGCAACAAAACACGCCAAAGAAAGAAAATGCACTCTCGCAAGTGATGAAAATGGGGATTGATTCTCTAAAAAAAAGCGACGATCTACCATGACGAGAAAAAAAACATGGTAGATAACAAAGAAGGAAAGAAAATGCCCTTTGCACGGACACCTGTTCAGATATTAAAAAAAAAAAATCACTGCACTTGTGGAAAAAACGGCATGCACACATAGGCGAAGAAAAAGGAAAGAAAGGAAATTATTGCCAATGGTGTACTTAGTTTTTCGGAGGCTTGTTGTTGTCATTCCCCCGCTTGCCACCAGTTGTCAGGGTTTTGTGTTTGCCCTGATTTGGTGGGTTTATGGAGACAATTCTGGTTCAGCTGTTTATTGATAGGAGGGGTAGGTAGCGTGGCACGGGCTGTCTCGTACAGTGCAGTAGTGGGCAAGAGAGCCCAAAGGCGCGCCGAGCAGGGCACACGTGGGGGAGCTCCCCCAAGGAGGAGAGGTCTGGTCAGGGCTGTGGGCCCTGGTCGCGGGTCCCTAGCAGTGGAGACGCAGGGAGGTAACCCTTGTTCCTCAGATAAGGGGCCATCTTCAGCACTTGAGACACCCAACGGTATTTGTCCCCATGTGTCGCTAGCTTTGTATCCCTCTTAAAATACGCTGGGGGAAACAAGTTCGTGTATCTAGAATGAATTCGTTTTTTTTTTTTTTTTTTTTTTTAATTTCACTAAGTCACTCTGGATCCTTATAGATATTTTATGAACATGGCCATGCACTCGTTCACTAGCAATCGAAAGGTCTTTGAGCGTCCCATTGTCCAGGTGGATTGGCAGGAAGAGGTCATGTTAGGTCACAGCAGGTCAAAAAATGCGTCCTCTGTGATGGTTGGTACGGGACTGTGTGCTGGGCAATTGAGTAGTTGAAACCTCTTCGCAAGGTCTAATTTTTTCCTTTACTGGTGGGGGAAAAGCAGCTACTGGAAGGGTTTTCACCAATTATGTCATAGCAGGTATATGAGTGTCCATGAAGATGGATTTGAAGGGGGAGTTCTATTTAGCTGGAATGGCTGATACCCTTTTGAAATGATTATCAAATCAATGATCTTCAGATGACGACACAGGTTTCATAAGCAAGATTCTAGCAAGTTGGACATGATCTTTGGTGTTGAATCCCCTAAAGGAATGTTGGAGAATGTCCTTGAAGTCAGTCCAGGTGCAAAACTCAGGGGTCAAGGATTTAAAGGCCTCTAACGCATAATGCCCATTCGCGGAAATTAATTCAAGACGGGTCTCCGCCGCATTTACGCATTTGGCTGCGAACGAAGGGTCATCCCTGGACACGACTCCTTGCACGATCATTGACTCTACATCATCAAGGAAGGTGTCGACTGGGATAGAAGTTCCGTCAAACTTTTGCACAATATTGAATGTTTGATGGGGTTGGAAAGTCATGGTTGGAATGGGGTGGTGATTTAAGGAAGTCAGTAAGAGGATTAAGGGGAGAGTAGAGAGAGCTTGGGGGTGGAGGAGTAATGGTCAAAGATTTAGTGAGAGGGAATAGAGTGGGAGGATGATTGTGGTTGAGCCCAAACAATACTTCGGTCATATCAACTATATTTTTGGAAATTTTACCGCTTCATAATAGTTTTAAAGCGAAATCACTTACAAAATGTGTGTAAAATCAAAAACTGTAATTTAGTAGACACAAGGACGCGGGTGGCTATGAACAAGCGGGAAAGAAAAGAAAAATGACCTGCGGAATAACTGGTCCTCAGCTGGCGGGGCACATCGTTGCTGAAACACTTAAATATGGACAGTAGTGAGCAGTGCACATGCTAATTAAGAAGGCGTGAGGTTAATCCTACCGCTGCCACCAATAAGTGAAAGGTGTGAATTGAACCTAAACCTTCATACAGAAATTACTGGGATGTTGACACACTGTATCAACAAATAAAATAATATAAACTTAACAACTACAATGCATAATTCTAATTAGCCGAATGGACCCGAAATTTGCCGCTCGCTGTTCACTCCTCCGGGAGTGATATTCTACAAAACACCCGTAGGTGCATAAGGAGACGTCGCATACCGGACACATTGTCCGCGCCACCTTTCTCACACCCAGTAGCACAGGAAACACCTGCGATAACGCCGGTCTGGTGTTTCCCGCACAACATGGGTTCTTCCCTATAGCCAGGAAGCCGAAGGAAGCATTGCTGGCCTACCGCGGGTGCTGTATGGCTCCACAGCTGGCCAATACTCATTGATGATTGCATTACCAAGCCGCAATAAAAAGGTGACTTGGGGAGCCCTGTTTCCCAGATGTTTAGAGATGGCGTGACTGTTCACAGTGGAAAGGTCAAATAGGTAAATAAATAGATAAAATTATACCATTTGAGGCTCCTCCTGATGGAGGGGTAAGAACTGGAGAGCTGGTCCCCCAGATCCACCCCTTTCATCCCGATATTATAATCCACGACGCATTGCGGTTTGGATGCGTAGGGGCCCCATCTCCTCGCCACCGTTGTCATTTGGGACATGTGTATCATGCTCAGCATGGACACCTGTTTGGTAAAAGAAATTTGTGAGTTGAAACTGTGGACTTTGCTTTTTTTCAATTGCAATAAGAACAAGAGATTTGTACCATCACCATTTACTTCTATGTAAACTATACATCCCTGTTGCCGAGCTCCTAAATGCCACCTCTCCCTTCCGGGAGACCTTGAGGTCCTTCGGCATATGGCGCCGATTCAGCCGAACCGTGACGACTGCCCCCGTCTTCCGGGATTGAAGAAAATGGAAGAGGGTAGGGGAAGTGTGCCAGTTGTCACAGTACACATTGTAACCCTTCCAGAAGTACCCTCCCCTCTCCATTAGATCCATAACCGCCCGTTGCGATGAGGGTATGGAACCCTTGTCCTTCCCCATATATATCCTGAATACAGATGTGTATCCAGCACATGGGCCCTCACTGGCAGAAAGCTTGTACACTTTCAGGCCAAACCTGGCTCGCTTGCTGGGGTTGTACGTTTTGAAGGACAGGCAGCCTCTGAATTTCCAAAGACTCATCGATGGAGATGTTCTGTCCAGGGACGAAGACCTGAAAAACGTCCCCAAACATATCTATTACTGGAGGCAGCTTCCAAAGCCGATCGTCCTTGTCAGGGTTCGTTTTGTAGGGTGATCAGATAGGCCAAGTTAGCAGTGAAACACCAGAGGAAACATACGGGAGGAATATATTTAAAAGTACTATTTACATAATATACATCACACAGAGGAGACAGGAGAAATGCAAGCAAGGGAGAACTGGAGTAGGCAAAGTAACGTGACAGAAGAGGTTGTCAATAACAAATCACAGAAGCACTGAAGACTTTCCGGGTGAACTAACGAATTTTGAGAATCGCGCCTTTTATGCGAATCGTCGGTGTATAGGTGCGACACTATCGTTCCTCACAAGTTGAAGTGACCAATCACAGGTGACCTCATCCCGCCTGAGCCCGCCTCTCCGGGTCTGGTAAACATCGCCGAAGATCCTGAGTGACAAAACACTCAACCGAAGTGTAGCGGTTCAGGAAACCGACGGCGACCGATCAAGGCGATCTCGCAGTTGTGACAGTCCTCCAGGTGCTCGGCCTCGCTGTCTACAAAATGCAGGTTGCACTGTCTACAGGCTGCAGTATAAAAAACCTCAATAGCTGGACGCTCACTTTCCCTTTCCGTGTTGCGAATCACTGAGCGAGATGGGACTTGAATTCAGGCCAGCTTTCAGGAGAATCCTTATCTATGCCCGATAGCATTTTGCTCACCACAAGGACTGTCAGGTCAAAACGTTGGGTTACATGTCGGAGGCATCACTTGGAAAATTCAACTGCAGATGTTTGGGTCAAGGCTAGAGATGAAATTTTCGGTCTCTTAAGAACAGTTGGTCAGGTGGGTAGTTATAACCCATGAACTTTACGATAGGTTCCATAGAAAGAGAAGTCATGGTGGTTGTGTGTCTGGGAAGTCGGTCAGTTAGTGAGGAGTTTGGGGCCGAATGAAATAAGAGGACGAGGGAGGGGAGGAGGGTGATGTGGCATCTGAGGTGGGGGAGATTTGGTTGTTTGTTGTCAGTTTGGGGGGAGGTGGAATGACTGCTTTTAGTCTCGCGTTTTTGGTCCTCGTCTGACACTCCGAGAATATGAGCGTCGTCTTGATCACAGGAGCGCAATTAGCGGTCTGACTGTAGTGTATTTGGGCTTGACATGAGGAGATTAAGTTTTACAGGGGAAATAGATCATCAGCGGGCACGGGTCAGGTGGGAGGAGGGAGGCTCGTTTTCTGTGGAGCAGGGTAACTTAGGTAAACACACGGGGGAGGAGGGTGTGAGCGGTTGGCATGAGAGGGGTGTTCGAGCTTCACTGGGGGTATGGATTGCACAGTACAAAGGTATCTCAAAACACTCCTGAAATACCTAACGAGTGAGAGAAAATAAGATTTTGCACCTTAAAACAAATCTCCGACTAACCTTGGGATCCTTGTTTTGATGGCTGGTGTGGTGTCGTCAGCGGCGAGGTATGGGAGGGTGGGCGTTAGCTGGTGGTTCGTCAGTGGGTCAGGGTTCCTACGTCTGTGCCATTTCACTGGAATCCCAGCCTACGGCTCACGAGTAGGCACGGCTGGGCCAGTAAATCCCGAGTAGGGCGATGTGCGCCAATTTCCGTTGCTTAACGTTGGTACACATGGGATGGCTTTGCATACTTGGGTGTGTCGTTCCCTGAGTGCTGGTGACACGGCGGTGTGTGTTTGGTGTGGACCCATGGTAGGCTTGTTGCTTGCATGTGACCCCCCTTTGCTTGGGTCAGCAGGTTTGTGCTTGGGTTGGAGTTTACTAAATTCGTGCTTGGTTATGTTTCTTGGCTTGAGCTTCAGGGTAGAAGTTTATCAGAGGCAAGGATGAATCTCACCGTCTGTCACCACTGTAGGCATGCCGAGTTGTAGCTGCTGACTGAGGTGTCTGGCGTGAGACAGTCTTGCGTTCGGCTAGACAGACTCCTGAGTCTTATTATGGAAGGCTGGTACAAAGGTTGGACAGTTGGGTGGTGGCTGTCTGTCTGTCGCACGCAGGCGACCCAGCTTTATACACGATATTGTGGAATGTTGAAAAGATGCCGTATAGTGTTAGAGGTAGAAGAGGCGGAAGGGAGAGAGGATCTGACGGTGTAAACAGAGTGAGACGTCACAGGCGGAAGGTGCAGACCGCCGCATTCCGGTGAGTGTTAGGTGGAAGGTACGTGTGGGTCAGTATAGTTGTATAGGGTATGTATAAGGATATATGATATAGTATGTGTTGGCAATAGTAGGATTTGATTTGATCTGAAAATATTTATTTACAGAGCAGTTTACATGCCCTGTAAAAAGCCAGGGAAAGATGGCCGAGCATCAACCCAATCTGGCTGAACTTATGCTGACTTAAGGGCCAAAGTCAAACATTAAGTATACATGCCTGAAGGGCTGCACTTAGTGCTCACCTTATTTGTTATCTATGTAATAACTGAAAAAAAAAAAAAACATACACGATTTTACAAAAATGAACAATGTTTCAGTAATTCTTGATATTCCATTGTGGTACACTTAGTCACTGTGGGCCATCATTTATCACCTGATTTTCAAGTTCTACAGGTTGTAGAAAGGTAAACCTTTTTTCCTGGAATTGTAATTGTTGAGCAAATTGTTGCTGCATCATGAGCATCATTTGTTCTATTTTCTGCATCAGCATTTGCAGTAGGTCCTGTCTTCCCTGTGGAGTCGGCGGTGGCACTAAAGCAGGTGCAGGAGCCGAAACTGCTGTGTGTGCTGAGACATGTGGAGTAGATGTCGAAAGCGATGTCAGTGTTGAAGCAGGTTCAGAAGTCGATGCCGAAGTAGCAGGAGCTGAAACTGTCACTGAAGGGGCTAAAACAGACCTTGAAGCTGGCGCTGGAACAGGGGCTGAAGCTGGCGCTGGAGTAGGTGAAGCTTGCACTGAAGGGGCTGAAGCAGACCTTGAGGCTGGCACTGCAGCAGGAGCTGATGCCGATAGTATGGCAGGAGAGATTTTACTTTCAGCATACCTCGCCACAGTTATCCTCCCAAGCTGGGGGAATTCTGCCTCATCTTTAAGACGAGGAAATGGGTTGGGATTGCGAGAAGGCAGAACAGCCTGTTGTTTCTTTAGCAATTTGTTTTTTCTATCGTTCAGATAGTATGCACATAATGGAGAGTTTGCATTATGTTCAAGTCTGCAATTGGCACATTTCCTTGGGAGTCGATTACCCTGTGCGATTTTTTCGGCGCACTCCCTGCTCCTGTGAGCGGCCGCGCAGTACCGAAAGCGCGGCTCCTCGAGGGGACAAGCGCGTTCCTCGTGCCCCCATCTGGAACAGTTGGCGCAAAATGGGGTGAGGGATTTGAAGACAGTGCACCTGAAAGGTGCCATGCCTTCCACAATTTTGATGGTTTGGGGGATTTTCTCCCCTTCATAAGTGATAATGAGCCGCTGTGTCATTCTACCGTTAAATTGAATGCGTTTAGCGTGTATAATCTTTTCATTGTATTCGGTGATCTCACTGGTGTCAATTTCCCTCGGGGACATCGAACACAACGAGGTTAGTGCAGTGTCCTCTGCCATAAGCTCTGCTCATTTCGAGGATTTCTCCTGCCGCTCCGGTTGTGGTTATACGTTTAAGAATTTCTTCATTCTTACAACGTACGTAGATATTATTTCGACCTAGTCTTAATTCTAGGTCTCCTTTAGTCTTGTTATAAGGAGCCATCTTCAGCACTTGAGACACCCAACGGTATTTGTCCCCATGTGTCACTAGCTTTGTGTCCCTCCTGAAATATGCACACATATGGCTGGGGGATACAAGTTCTGCAGACTCATTACTCAATTGTCTTTTTGCTTTTTTCTTTGTTCGTTCGTTCTCAGTATTCGTATCACTTGCTGAGATGTCCATCTCCGTCAACAGAGAAAACCCGGCTTGGGTAGCCATTGTATACACAGGTGTTCTGAGGTCAGATCATTCGCTGAAGTGTCGCACACAAACAGACCTCACCTATTTACTTGGATGCGGTTAGCGTAGAGACAGCTCAGATTCTTCACATAACTACACATATATCTGGTTTGAATTCATTAGTGTTTTTTTTTTCCACTGTAAGGTGCTTTGGATCTTCACAGATATTTCATGAACACGCACTCGTTCACTTGAAATCGAAAGGTCTCTATGGGCCCCATTGTCTGGGTGATTTGGCAGACTGAGGTCACACCAGGTCACAGAGGGAAAAAAAAGTCACGTCCTCTCTCTATGATGGTTGGTACGGAACTGAGGGCAATAGTAGGAGGGGAGAAAGGGTGAGAGCATAAGCCTACAAAGGCCAGGCCCGAGAGTGGGGTGCCCTGTAGAGTTGATAGGGGCGACATGTGAAATGGAGTGTGTGGGCACATGGGGTTACATGAGTAATTACGTCTGGGCGACGTGAGAGAGACATGGTAACAGGGATGCCTGTGGTAACGTGAGCTATTACACATCGCTTTCGTGGAAGAAGGCATGTCGCCACGGTCCTTCCTGGTGTACACCTTGAAACAACAGGTGTACCCTGCAACCAGGCCGGTACTGGCACAGAGCTTATAGACCTTCAACCCGAACCTCGCCCTCTTGGTTGGGTTGTAGGTTCTAAAAGCTAGCCGCCCACGAAAGTCGTTAAGGGTGTTTACGACTGGTCGGAGTTCTTCACAATACAAGAGATGTATTTAACCGGTTTCGATTATATCCTCGTCAGAAATGCATACATTTGGGAGAATACGCAGTATATTTATATCAGATAGGAGCTGATGATTCACCTGAAGATCGTGATCTCGCGCTCGTTGTACGCATAATTGCTGCCGCGACCTTGGATAGTTTGAATCTACACGATGCGGTGTTCATATTTTTCTGTCGTGATGTATGCAGCTTCCATGTCCTTCCTTTTGTATTTGCATAATCCTTCATGGATTATTTCAGCTTCTTTCCAGTTCGGTAGATGTTCAGCTTCATCTACATGAACCATCATGGCGTTGGAAGTTCTATGGTGACGGACGTCGGCGCGATGTTCGTAGATCCTGGTGTTGAAGCCTCATTCCGTTTCACCATAGTATGCCTTATCGCACCTGCTGCAGGGTATTCGGTATACTGCACTGTTGGGGTTGTTTTTCTGTTGTTTCTTTTCTCGTATTAGGTCATGTATCTTTTCCCGGATGTGCTGGCGATGTTCATAGTATTGCCAAAGTATTTGCTGATCGCCTGGGAGAGATTACATGGAGGTAATAGGAGAAAATTGGAAAACATCACAGGGTTGGATCTTGAAAGTATGTTCGCCTTCTTTCTGAGGTTCAGCAGGAGGCCTTTGGGGTATTTGTGTTTCATGAAAGAATCAATTACATAGGTAACTTCACTTTCAAGGAACTCAGGGCTGCAAATCCTCAGTGCCTGGAGGAACCCAATCACAACCACAGATTTCGTTTTATTGCTGTGTACGGAGTAATAATGGATATAATCATCTTTATTCGTCGGCTTCCTGTATACAGAAAAACGTATGTCTTCGTCACCCCGATGGATCAGTGTCCAGGAAAGGTAACTTCTGATCCTCTTCTTCCTCCACGGTGAACTGGATCTTCTCGTGGACGGAGTTCAGCTGCATCAGCGTATGGTGCAGACACGACCTTCTGGGGACAGTGACGAGGACATCATCTACATAACGAAGCCAAGTTGAATGCCTGCCGATAATATCCCTGTAGTGGTCCCTTTCCAGCGTCTCCATGAAGAGGCAAGCCAGGACTGCACTCAAAGGGGACCCCATGGCGAGGCCGCTGATTTGTTGGTACTCTTCCCCAGCAAATTCGAAGAAGCCGAAGTCCACACACAACTTCACGAGGCTTATGAAGTGGTGCTTTGGCAGTGGAAGTTCGTCATCTACTATGGATCCGGTGATCCTCTCGACTGCACGGATTGCTCCATCTGTGTGTACATTTGTAAACAGGGATTTAATGTCAATACTAGCCAGTTTTTATTTTTATATACAGAACCCTGCAGACGTCTGATGAGGTCCGCAGAGTTCTTTAGTTGAGAATCACTGATGACTCCTATGGCGGCGGAGAGGGGTTTCGCCAAACACTTGGCCAAACGATGGGGAGCGCTGCCAATCCAGGAAATGATTGGTCTCGGTACACCTGGCTTGTGTACCTTCGGAGACCCTCATGGACGGGACGGGTTGCTTTCCCTCTAGCCAACTGCAGGAGTACGTCCCTCGCCTTCTTAAACCTGCACTTCCATTTTGTCACTTTCCTGTAAACAGAAGCATCGGAAAGTAAATCGTTCATTTTACGTATATAGTCAGTCTTATCCATAATAATACCGCCACCTTTGTCAGCCTGGGTGATGACGATGGTCTCGTCGTCGCGAAGGCCCTTCAACACATTGACGTATCTGTGAGGGATCGCCGGGGGGCGTGACGACGCATTGGCAATACAGCAGGCGGTAATCCCTTGGATAAACCCTTTGTCGACATCACTTTCGGTCCAGCGGTGATTCGAGACAACGTAGTCGATAAGGCCCTTGTTGTCCAGCCTGATGCTGAATTTGAGTCCAAGGGAGAGGGCTTCTATTTCCGGGTGGGTAAAACGTTTGGAGGACATGTTTCTACGAAGATCACTGCATCCAGCTTTTGACCATCTGCTCTTGCTGCATATGCGGTGTAATTTCTCCTGATGTTTGACTCGTTGAGCTTGATCGCCCTCGAGTTCGTTCCGGAGTTCATAGAGTCGATGTTGAAGGGTCCTAATGGCCTCCACAAGGAAAGCCCGAGCACTATCAGGGAACGGATGCTCGCCGGATTTAAACTGCCTCGGAGCTGAAGATGGCAACACTTGCTCAGCCAAGCAGTCCATCAGGAAACAACGTCGATTCGTGACACTGGATCTTGTGTCTTGTGAAGAAATCCCAGGGAGGGTAGTCCGCTCGCCACACATACCGTAAGAATGACGCGGAATCCACGGGTCCCCTCTCATTTTGTTGCTTTGGAGATTATGAGGACGTTTAGAATCATGCCGAGTTCTTTCAACAAGACCATTTGATTGAGGTCTGTATGGGATTATATGAACAAGTTCAATATTAGGAAGTTTGCATAGGCTGTTGAGTACCTGATTAGTGAAATCAAGTACCGTTGTCACAAAGTTGTTCAGGAGCTCCATGGCGATTGAGGACATTACAGAGGAACGCACGAGCGACACTCTCTACGCTCTTGTCAGGGATAAGGGCGAGCTCGGTATAGCAGTTAAAGCTGTAAATCATGCGCAGGAAGCGTTTTAGATTCTGTGAGTGAAACCAGAAGGAATGTCCATACTTGCTCTGACTTTGTCGTTTTATGTCGTAGAGGACTGCAGGCGCTGTAGGTCGTCATGCTGCTTCACATGGAATTCGGAGGGGCTGAGGACAGAAAAGGAATTGACTGAGACATTACGTGACAGCGCTTCCGCTATCTTGCTAGCTGAGCTGGGCGCAAAGTCAATCTTAAGGTTAGTTTCCAGAGTGTCTGACAAGCGCCGTCCCATCTGCAGATGTGACACGCACAGGTACCATCGAGTCAGAAAGAGAGAAGTGTGAGATTTGAGGTGACAATGCAGGCAGGTGCAACGGTCTGGGGCGCTCAAGAGAGGGATGAGGAACCTGCTACCATGGAAATTTTTGTTTAGTGTCGTCGATCCTGATAGCGAAGAACGAGTGTCAGGTTTGGTCGTCCGGCGCCAGATCGACTGCAGGGGTTCCAGCAGAGACATGACAGCTACATTTATTCTTGCAGGGTTAGAAGAGGAGTGCCAGACACATAAACATTATTTTGGTGAGTGACGGTATCTCTGTTAGGTTGATGAATCTCAACTTTGTGCATGAAGTTATAGCTTAACAAGAGATCACCTGAGAGATGAGCACCATTTTCAAGGACGTACTGGAGTAAGTACATTGAAATTCGCGAGCATTGTGTTGGGGTTATAAAACCGAACTGGATTTTATTTCTTTATTGTTGAAGACCCAAGCACAAGCATTGTTGAATAATCAACCGTCGAGTGCTGAATGATGATTCCGGCTCAAATCCGGCTGCTTAAGAACCTGACCGGCGATGTTAGCTCGGCCAGTTTGGGCGGTCCCGAAGCAGGAGTCGGCCAATCACAGGGCAGGTGCGGTTCTGGATTGATTACCAATCTGGAACCGCTACAATTGAAAGAGGGACGAGGCTGACGGTGCTACCACTGCCAATGTTATGTACAGGTTGCTCTCCAAAGACTGCACAGAGAAGTGTGTCCTTTCTCTGGTTGGTTCGTTTGTCAAGTTGCAGGAGTCACGATGTTGTCTTCCTTTTGTTCTTCTTTGTTTTGACGAGTTTAAATCCCTCGTCATCAATGTAGAGGTCAGTAGGTGAATCCTTGGTCCTTTATGGTCAGTGAAATCAGTCCCTCCCATAGGGGGGGGGGGGGGGGTTGAGGGGGTAGTTGGCAAGGCGGTGGCCCCAAGAACGTCCCTTTCCCCCCTCCATGGCAGGGTATTCAATTTGAGGTCTTTTGGCATGCACTTGTAGTTCAGCCACTGTCCCCATGGCGTTTGTCTGCCTCTACTGCAGGTAGTGGAAGAGCTTAGGCGAGTTGTACCATTTGTCCAGGTACAGTTCATAATGCTGCTCGAAGTAGCAAGCGTGGTCCATAAGGTCAATCACAGCCTTCATGTTGGGAGGCACGTCGCCGCGGTCCTGTCCCATGTAAATATTAATAGATTAGCCAACACCAGCACCTTCACTTACCTATAGGCAGTAGACCTTCATGCAACCATGCCCTATTTATCGGCATTGAATCGAATCTTGGGGTGAAGTCCTGGGATGTAGACCAACTTGAAAGTCTCGTCAAGGACATCCAACACTGGCCGCAGCTTCTACAAACGGTCGATGTTGGCCCGGTGATCCTTATTGTACGAGAAGTGGACACAGCATCGGCAAATGTAGGCGAGGAAATCAATCAGTCCTTGGACGCTAGTACTGCGAATAGGTTCACGGTTGCAGGCTCATGAGTAGGCGGAGGCCGATGAACGACTGCAGCTCCTCTGGGTGACCGAGCTCTGCTTCACATACCGATTTGTTTCCCTCGCCATCGTTTCCGATAGCTCCGGCGTCGGGAAGGAGTCGAGAATCTCCTGACTCTGCATCCAGACAGTCGAAATCGAGTCGAAATAGTACTCCATTTTTGCCTCCGAAGTTGGAAAGGGTTGTTAGGAGGCACATGTCCACTTTTTCTTCCGTGGTCCATACCTGGCCCTCATGATCTCAAAGACAGCTGATAAGTTTTTTTTTTTTTTTTTTTTTTTTTTTTTTTTTTGACAGCTGATAAGGTTGTTTTTTTTGACTAACAACGGTATTGCATAATATGGTTCTTCATGGGAAAGAGCTAGTTTTGCTCGGATAGGCTAGAAATTTGGTGAAAGGTATTGATAGTTGCTAACTGATCTATCCTGCCACAGGTGGATATGAGAAGGTATCTAGTATAGTGACACTTGTATACCCTGCTCGGATAGGCTAGAAATTTGGTGAAAGGTATTGATAGTTACCATGTTTTCTGGACTAAATGTTGTAAGTCTATAGAGTGCACCCTGGTTGTCAGAGAAGATAGATGTCGCTGCTGTTCACTCCCTTTTTTGATGGCGTAGTATATTGCTACCGACTCATCATCAGTTGTGCTTGTCCAGTTGGAAATCCTGCTGCTCCATGAGGGTCAGTAGAAGCCTCACAGTAGATTGTGAGTGGGGGGTACCTTGAGGGGGATGGAGAATTTCATCTATATATTTCAAATAATGGCCTTTTAACTCTGCCATTTAAGTCAATGGCCTTGTTAATTTATCAATATGAACATTAACATGTGATCTATGCCATGATAAAGTAAGTGTTGCTTCTGGGATGTTGATAAAATCATTGTTGCCATACACTGAAGCTGAGAATAGTCTGGGTTGTTTTGGCCTTCCTTCCAGTCTTTGAGATTAGACAATGCAAGGGAAATTTGTGGTTTGGATTGAATATGCAGAAGTCTGATGACGAGTACGGTGTTGACTTGAGTAATACGACTGAACTGACGGGAGGTCAAACTCTTTCCTCATGACAAGAACTATAACAGTCATTGGGCAACCCAAAATTTTGAGGCAACATACTAAGAACCGGGCTCCCATAGTCTATCCTGGGCCCAACAAGGGAAATGTACATCAACCTTAGGACTCTTAGGGAAGCACCTATGTATCTGTTACTTATGTATTTAAAAGGTCTTAAGCATTCCAGATAACATTCCCTGATGTTTTGAACAATATCCCGAGTGAAGTGGGAATTGCGTATGTAGGGAGCAGTCACTATAACACCAAGATACTTATGGGTATCAGTTTTTGCAATAACTTGTCCACTTAATCTTGGAATGTATGACAGTTTATGAGATCTGGAAATATACTTTGTCTTGATAGGGTTGATTATGAGTCCAAGGAAAGTGCACTTTTTACTGAATCTATGAACATACTCCCCCTATCAAAGACCTGAATAACACTATTAAGCTTGCAAAGATAGAGCATAAGGGTGTTAAATAATGAACGGGACAAAACTCCTTGTGAAGTTCCTAACTCGAGTTCACCATAGTTACTGTAGGTGCCGTGGTACCATACTTGCACTCTTCTCAAAGACGGATAATCCTTTATCCATAGCAGAAGCTTACTCCTAGGAGAGAATTCATGGAGAATTGCAGTAGAAGCTCTGTCAAAAGCTCCCTTGAAATATATGAAGTAAGAAGACTGTGCATTACTTCCATTGGGGCACTTTGCCTTGCACATACTGTGTTCCTTTCCCCTCTTGGAAACGAAAGACTAATGGGTGAATTTGATCTTTGATCTGGTGGAACAAGTGAATTGATCTGGTGGAGCAAACGATTGGGAAGAATCCTTTCATAGGTTTTAGAGAGACAGGATGTCAAAGAAATTGGTCTAAATTTATCAGGGCAACCTGGCTTTGGGATGGGAATGATGGTAGCTTGCTTCCAAGCAGTAGGCAAGATGCCTGTAGTATAGGTAAAGTTGAAGAGATCAAGAAGATGGTTTCTTCTCTGTATCTGTATCTGCAATAAGTTCATGTCTTGTAAATGGTGCATCAGCCTCATCTAAAAGTTGGCACTGTTAGTCAATTTCATTTGTGTTTTGACTTAAGGGAGCATCTGCGTATGGATAATGGAAGATTATCGAGAGAAGAGTTTTCGCAGCATTTACAGCGGAGTGATAGCTACCCTTTCTGGATGAGGGTGGGAGTTGCATTGTATCCATTGCCTTTAATCTTGTGGATTTCCCTCCACATATTACTCGTGGAGGTTGGCGAGTCAATCGATTCTGCCCAGGCATACAACCTCTCTTCCCGCTTTTGAGTCATTATCTCATTAAGCTTTTTACTAAAGAAAACAAGGTCCCTAGCTAAGTGTTTTAGCTGATATACTGTAGACATTAACTTTCTAAGTAGCTTTATTTGAGGATCTTTGTTAAGGTGATATGCGCGTTTGCCCTTTGTCTGGCAGGGTTTCTGAGTTGGAGTTGGTAGGAATAGTCTTCATACCAGCAGCTAATCCTTTAAAAAAAACTCATGGTATTTAGTAGCAAGATGGTATCGCAGACGTGGCTAGGGCGAGCTTCTTTTAGCAAATGGGAGTGATAATTAATGCCCAAAGATCACCGACTAAGAAATGGACAACTTTCGCAGTGCTTGGGAGTGTGTGCTGATTGTATAGAGCTATATAATCTAATCTGCTACCTAGATAATGAGTCTTTTCAAATGGGTATAATAGGTGTATGGGGTCCCTGGTGTTTTGAAGATAATCATAATAAAACCCTACCGTTTTTACCTATGGTGCTTCCCTCATAGCAGAGGAGAGGATGGCGAGCATTAAAATCCCCACACAGTAAGATAGTAGCATTATCTATCATACTGTCGGGAGGTTTAGGTACCACTTCACTATCACGCAGGTTTTATACATTAATGATGGTGATGGTTTTACCATCAAGAAATATTTTAACACCAAGTTATTCAGCACATGTATTGCCACGTTTATCATCGATCACTTTTGATGGAATACTATTTTTAATGGAAATATCAAGTCCGCTTGTAGAGGGATTATCAATATTAAGTCTGTCGTGATATATGTATCCTGCATTTTTTGCATAACGAGCATCAGTTCTAACCTCCTGAAAGCAACACACATCAACATCTTTGGAGTGAAAATACTGAGCGAGGACCGCCTTGCGTTTCTGCAAACTGTTGATGTTTCAGGTAATACATTTCAACTGATTATTTTGATCCATCGATCATCACTTGGCCGTTCCAAGGCCCACTGTAGGTTGATGATGCCGTTGCTCGAGGAGGGCAAAAATCCTTTCCTGGAACTGCATCATCTGTTGCTGCATCGTGAACATCATCTTGTACATTTGTATAAGATCCTTCATTTCCCTGCTGGACTCTTGCTTGTCCTGCTGCAGTGAGGGATGAGCTGGTGCTGCAGCTGGTGACGTGGCCGGTGCCATGGCTTTATTTGCAGGGGCCATCACTGTTGACCTCTGCAGGTGTGGGAATTACCCCCACATCATTAAGACGAGGGGCTGGCCGGGGTTTCTCAGGGCTGCCTGCTTTGTTTGATTGGTTGCTTTTCTGTCCTTTGGGTAGTGGTCGCATAATGGAGAGTTGGCATTATGCTCCTGACGGCAGTTCACCCATTTCCGAGGGGTGATTTTGCCTTTGGAAATCTTTTCTGCGCACTCTGAGCTTTCATGTGAAAGTGCGCAATATCGGCACCGCGGTGCTTCTCGTGGACACGCACGTGCTCCGTGTCCCCACTTTGAACAATTAGAGCAAAACGGGGTCAGGGATTTGAAGACGGCACACCTGAAGGGTGCCACGCCCTCAACCATTTTGATAGTTTTTGGGATTACCTCCTCCTCTGGGTCATCAATCCACTCACTTTCATGTGCTTGGCATGTACAACGCTTCATTATACGACGTCATTTCTTCAGTTTCGATTTCCCTCGGGACGTCGAACACAATCACGCTTGTGTATTTGCCTTTTCCATACACTTTTGCCTTTTCTAAAACTTCGCCACCTGCACCGGCAGTGGTTATGTGGACAAGAATTTGTTCGTTCTTGCACCTCACATACATTGTCCCTTCCAATTTTAAGTTCAATGGATCCCTTTGTCTTATTGTAAGGGTCCAATTTTAAGGCCTGGGATACCCACCGATATCTTTCTCCGTGTGTTCGAAGCTTGGTGTCGGCTTTGAAATGTGCGCACAGCTGGCCAGGGGGCGCAGCTTCCACAGAGGCAGGTAGTTGCCTCTTGTCCTTTTTCTTTGTTGGTTCCTGGGGGAGGCCACTGATATCTTCCTCGCGGAGGACACCATACCTGCTTTCAGTTTTCATGGGCGTGTCTGTCACCATTGTTCCGTTTGTGGGCGGGGTCATTCCCCGAGGATACAGGGCCCGACCTGACCTCCCTTTGCAGACTCAGCTATACGCCGCGCCTACACAGCACATCTGTGAACGTACTTAGTTTTTTTTACTTTTTTCACTATATGGTATATAGATCACTTTACAATCAGAACAAATGATAATGTGAAAAATTATCGCACACTGGAGCAATGTACGACTGGTAGGTCTCTGAAGACCTTAATTGTCAAGATAACAGAAATCCCGAAAGGACAGGTCAAGGTCACGTAGGGTCACTTAGCATGTCTGCATACTATGCTGACAGGATAATGGCCCCGCCGGAAGAAAGCAAAAAAGGTGATAAAGGAGCCTTTGCATGTATATTACATGCCACATTTAGTTGCTGGGGCGTATATATTCTTTTTTCAACTTTATCCCGATCTGCATAAATACATAGTCTTCATTAATCTTGCCATTATGAACGTCATCAATCTTATTATTACTGTATTTAATGGATAATTATTCATCTCTGGTGTTATGCTACTTTTTTGCTGTACACAACCCTAACAAGAGATCTGCAGGGGTAGATAGCATATTTTGGTGGGACCGAATGGGGCCAAAGTCTGGTATCGAAGCCACCTACCGTGTACCTCTGATCTTGTGTGTTTGGTGAATGAATCCGCCAATAAATGGGGCAATGGAATAAAAAAAAAATTTGAGCCAGACCTGACCGTTCTGTGTAAATGGTTCTAGGATACTATGTCACGGGGAAACTATGTCGCGGACCTAATGTGCCAGATCGCGCTGTGACACAGCATCCGTTTCGCAAGTGGATAAAATGTCGCGGGGAAGGCACGTTGCCATTTATGTCAGTACATCGCTGTTCATTGTCGACAGATAAGATTAGGAAGAAGTGTTGAAATTGCAGCGAAAATAATTTAGTATATAGAATACATAATAACACTTGTATGTGACATAACCATATTTTTTTCCTCTAAGTAATGAAATATTTTGTGATGAGCATACCTTTATTGTTCAGTGGGGATCGCCATTACTTTGGCTATTTGATCCAGATATTGCAAATCTACAATGGTATGTTTCTAATTTTGTAATAAGGGATTTGATCCTCTTATTTACGAGCTGGTACTTCTGACCCGAGGGATGCTTCCTGCCAGCTGCAACCTCTGCACTCAGAAAATTCCTCTGGAAGGCGTTCATTGCTGCCTTCTCAAAATCTGTCATTATTGTCACTGGATTGCATGATAAACCAGGGGATATTAGCTTTACCACCTCGTACATTTAATTATATATCTCTTCATTCTTTCCTGACAAAAATGCATAGACGCAAGGATATGTTATACCACCAAAGTATGCATGGAGTGTGTACTGCTGCTTGTATCCGACAGGGGCCACTTTAAACGTTCTATCACCAAAGCAATGACGAGACGGCAAGAAATTTCAAATCAGTCTGCTGTGAAGATCATCACCTCATCATCTTCATAACGAAGGAAGGCCTCTCCGCTTAACGTTGTCCAAAATGGCTGAAGATCAGACACACCTGCCTTTTGCCGCATTCGCCTCAGCGTCCTCTTGATGGCGTCTACCGTTGTATTAGATGAGCCCAGCCGACTTCAACTCTAGCGTAAAATGTGTTGACAATATGTGCGATGGGCTCTGCTGTTGCGGCAGCACGTTCCTTCATTGCTGCTAGTATCCCCTCCACCTCAGCCTTCCCAGGGACAGCAGGATGTCTGTGGATGGGGTTTTGCCACTTCACTATTTCCCCATTAACGGTGTGAACCCTGGCACCCCAGGTTCTGTCCGCATCTCCACATAACTTTGTCCTGATGGTCCCTTTCCTTCGTAAAGAGATGCTGGCCAACTCTGAGTTTCACAGTCGCCCGGTATGATATTATAATGTGACAGGCCTCGGGGACACTGACAAGAGAAGGTGGGGGAGGGTAATCTTCATTCAGTCCCTCGTACCATGAAACATCGAGCTCGGGGTAGGGTGGTAATGGAAGCTCGGTTGAGTTTTCTCCATGCTGAATATCTCACTCCTTGAAAATTCATTATTATAGCAAGATCACGTGTTGAAGCAGTAGCGGAAGTTAGAGCAATTAGGGTAGGTAAGGTCAGCGGAAACCTCGCGCAACACAGTCACAGCGACACACAAAGTAAGGTCAGCCAACGACCAGGTTATGTGAGGACACCTCGCGCGACACAGTCACCGCGACATAATGTCCATCAGACACTGAATCACCCCCGTCATACAGCTCCGAGACTTTCTTTCCAGGTCATAGTGCCCGCGATACATAGAGACCGTGCACACTCAAAGCACATCAGTAAGTGTGCATGAGTTTTTCACATTTTCAGCTTTAAGTGTATGTGATTTGGATCTCTTTACTTACAGGCCTAATGATTTGTGAACATTTTCATGCACTGGTGCAATATACAGCTGGCAAGTCTATGAAAACCTCAATTGTCAAGGTAACTTAATCCTTTCATGATAGGTCTAGGTCATGAAAGGTCACTATACACCATCTCATTCTATGGTGACGAGACATTGACTGGCGGGGAGGAGGGGTGTACAGCTGAAGTTAAAGAAAAAGAAAAGGTGCGAAGTGAGAGAGGGATCTGAGAGTCATGGAAGCTAATGATATGAGGTTTGGTATGAGGTCTAACTGGAGAAGTGTGTTTAGTGTTATGTAGGTGATTTTTTTTACAAACAAAAAATACTAGTCACCATGTGTAGAATGAAAATAACGAGGATAAAAAAGGGGTTTTATTGTTATAAAGTAGGGTACATTGAATACATCTACACAATAAATAAAAATTGTAAATAAATAAAAATGTAAATAAAATAATTCTCCAAAATCTATGGTTACTTTCCATTTCCACTGAAATAAAAATCTATTCCGCGCTTCTGGCCTGGTGGCATCCAGCTGCCTTTCTGTTTCTTGTTGCTGTTGCTGTTGTTCTGAAAAAAGAGGAACTATATGAAAACTAATCTTGCTAGGAAGAAACAGATTTTTTCCCAGAGAAAATGGCCATTTTTCTCAAAGAATAAGTTTACATAGTCTAATTTATTTGTGTATAATTTTTATAGCTACTAGATCCTTAACAAAATTATCAACAATCATTCTGGAGGAAATTTTCCATTTTACTGCTCTTCATTTTCTTTACCATTTTGTGATCATGGCGTCCCCATTCTGGTGCTATGACAACAGGTTTGGGATAATCTTCGCCTAAGGAGACTCCAGCATTTGTCAATTCTGCAATGTTCATCTTCCACGGGGTGTGGATTCTTGCATTCTTAATGTTCTTGAGTTCTGGGACCCACACGCGTATAAAGTTACCCTGGAAGAACAATTTTTACAAATCTTAGGCATGTGCTCTTTCATGTATCATATATATCTGGTAAAAAGGAAAATATTCCATTGAATCGGTTTCTTTGTGTTAAATCTGTCAATTATTGAAATAAAATTGTGCAGTCAATAAGAATTATCAAAAAGGGTAGTTTCTCATTGTGTTAAAAATGTCAATCATGAAAATACTAATGCATACTCTTGTAAAAATTTAAAGGACAGAAACAAAAGAAAATAGGAAAAAAAAAAAAATGCCTACACCTACCTCAGGATCATAATCCAATCCTTGCTTGACCATGTTGAACTTCCTGTTCTCTCTCGGGTCATTCCCAATCCCTGCTGCGTAGTTCCAGTTGCCATAGTTACTGCACACATCATGGTCAAGCTAAAAAAAAAAAAAGGCAATATGCTTTATTTACTCAATTTTTTTTTTACATAAACGAGGGGATTAACCTATAAAAAGTAAAAATGAGCTTGACTGCTCTCTCTAAAATACATATATTACATGTTCACCATACCTGCTCACCATACCTGAACTAAATCCCCCCCACCCCACTCTAATGAGAAAAGAATGCATTAATAAAAAATACATAAAAATTATATAATATAATGTGCTGCCACCGGGGATGGTGTGTGCAGACTGAGTTTTTGTTTTCACACGCAAATCGCTCTAAAAGTATGTAGTCACAAAGGAGTCAATTACTGGTACTGCCTACCTCCCCTGTTTACCCTTTTCCTTGCTTTTCGGAAATATTTTATTGTCTTGTATTGCTATTAACCCTAAACTGACAGTGCCAGAATTTTCTGTGTGGCACTCATTCTGGTGACAACTGACTAGCCTTGTGAGCAGGGTGTTCGCTCATGAAAGGTAGGCTTTCCATGACGACAAATGCCATGCCCATCAGTAAAGCGTTTATAATGTTAATGACACAATAATAACTAAAATTAATCGGCATCCATTTTGAAAGCCCATAGAAAAAAAAAATCAAAAAAATCCAAAAACCTAAGGAAAGGGTAAATCAAGTAAGGTTCCCAGGTTTACTGACTGACTACTGGTGGTTAAGCACACTAGCTTTTGCAAAAAGCATATAAAAAAGTGAATACATATTCATCCCAATATTAAAGAAAAGTAATACTAACCAACTGAGATTCAAACCACTCGGCTCCAAGTCTCCAGTCAAGACCCAGGTCTTTGAGAAGGAAGGAGGCTACATTCTGACGTCCACGGTTGCTCATCCACCCAGTCTCCTTCAGCTCTCGCATGTTTGCATCGACAAAGGGGACTCCAGTTCTTCCATCTGTGGCAATGATTATGTTCAAATACAACAACAAAAGCTTTTAACATGATTAAAAAATATATATATATGGATAACCCATACTAAGAACAAAGAATATATTCTTTACATTCTGTACATTCTATATACCCTTTCTTTCTTTTTGCTTTGGTGCTGCAGGTAACTTTTACTGGTACTACTTTATGGTCATACAGGAAAAAATAATCCTACATGAAACAGATTATTGAGGATTATCTACCACATCATTAGCTAAGGTTATTTGCAGTACCTAAATTAAATGACTGGATACAATTTGCTATACACCATGAACAGTTAATTCAACAGTTTTAAAATCTTTAACTTTAATAATAAGACATTACTATATTCAGAACCAGCCAGATCCATGAAAAAATTCTATATTTGATCTTGCTTCCCCACAATCCCTTGCTTCTCGTTATTGAGGGAGGGCTTAAGAGACAGAGACTGAACCTTGCTAAATAGATGGAAAACTGGATTTGTACTCCATTTGCTCTTCCCTGTTTACCCTTTTCACTACCATACTAACCTCAAGCACTCAACAATGTATGACATCTATATTTTGTCCTAATGCTTAAAACATTTTAAACCTTTCCATCACAATACTTTATCGTAGTGCTGTATGACCTTTGATGTCTGGCACATCTATTTCTTTATGGATTCCCAGAACGGCTAATGGTCAAAACTTCTTCTTTACCCGATGTCTTCGCCCCTAAGCCTCACTATCACTATATTTTGAATATGCCACTAATTACCTTAGACAGTGACACCGCAGAAAATTTTCAATAACTAAATAAACTGTTCTTGCTACCCTCAATCAATCCTACCTTTCCACATCTCGAAGAGCTGCGCATTCCTCTTCCAGTGGACCTTCTTTCCCATGATTCCAGAGGGGTAAAATACCCTGTCTCCAAATTTCATGCACACAAATCTGGAATCATAGAAACTCAATTTTATTATTTCTATTTTCATTACATTTCAACCTGAAAAGAAAAAGAAAATATATCGCTTCATCTTAGATTGGTTTTGAAACTTACAAATAAGAATATAACAAATGAATTTTGAATTTTTTCATATGTTTATGGTTACTGTTACTGATTGAGAATACTTTTGAAATACTTTAGTATATTTATTAAATATCATAAGAATAACTAATAATAAATATGGTGTATGAGGCAAACCATATGAGAATTCAGCACCCAGGTATAGTTATCAAACATTTCCATTATTTTTAGTTTCATAGTCAAGAGATTTAGCTCACTAGTCTTACCTAAAATAGTCTCTCCAAATCATTTCAAATATCACCCAATATGTGCTCTTGTTAGCAACTCTCTGGCTCTCATATTTCTTGATCTCGTTGAAGATGTAACGTGGAGACAGACAACCATGGGCTAGCCTGAAAAATTGTACAGATTTAGGAAATATCTTAACAGACTTAATCTAATTGACAAAGCACTGTAAATATATGAGAATTATGTAAAATTATTTATATTTACAATTCATACATAATCATCATCAGCAAAATGTCCAAAGCTAGCAACTCCTGCCCATTAGCATACTAAAACCTCTAAAACAACTTGTACAGTATATATGTGAGCATTATTTAAGCCTATGGAGAAGTTAAGTATCACTTGATTTTCATTGGGATCAAAACCTTACCATGGACTGAATTTTGTGGAATAAGCTTCACCCAGGAGACCATTTCTTGTCTCCTTGTAGTTGGCCACATTGTTGGTATCCCAGAGGTAATTCTTGACTCTTGCTAAACCGGATGTCTCACCCCCAGAGAAGGGGAAGGCAGTTCTTTGGTCCATGGGCAATTCTAGGGGTTAAAGAATTATGCCATTCATTAGGCATAAAAGTTGTATGTATATGTGTGCAGGTGGGGTGTGGGAGGTGTGGTGGAGGGGGAATAATACACCTGTTGAATCTTTTCTTTAACAATGCACTATGTAAAATATTCAGGAAAAAAAATGTAAATGCAACAATGTTTTTTACTTTTTTTCATAATAAACAAAGAAGACAGATATATAGAGAATGTGCATTGTTCATAATGTTCTATCTTCTCAACTACAACATCATTACAGAACTATTTATCCTTTTAATACGAGATGGTTCTCTAAAGAATTCCATTACTGCACTAGGAGCTTGGTGGATACACTCCATACTTTGTCATCTTAGTTATTTTAGAAATGCTATGCTACCTTATGTCACTTTTTGCTTCAAATTCCTTCAACAATACATTATGAACCAAGAAATTGCTGGCAAATTAAAATCTTCATTTTCCTAATATATGTGGTACATGCTTTCTTATTCAAATTCCTTCTTTTCCTCAAAACCTGAGAGATTAAAATGAACCATAAATAGATTCTTCAACTCATAAATATTTACATAAATAAATAAATAGACAGTTACTTAATGAATATACATAATTACACAATATCAGATCTTAGACCTATTGGATGCACGAATATGCTCCCATGTAGAAAATTGAGAGCTCAATGCTCAAAGGCCAATTAGGATGGGGCTCTTACACTATTTCCACTGGTAAATGAGGTGGAATGAACCATCCATGAGCTATGACTGGGAGAGAGCCAGCTCAGGATGGATATTATTTAAATGCAAGATCCTATTCCAGCTTGCTGTGACCTATGGTGCAGGGTGCAATATCAAAAATTGAATGACAGGAAAATATTAAAAAATGATAAACACAACAAAATGTTAATTACTGATACTTGCAAAGAGTTGAAGAGTACCTAAAGAGAGATGGAGTATGTGCAAGGGAAACAATGTATCATCATCATGGTACAGCATATAAAAATTAAATGTAAAGGTTGGAATCTGACATAGAAGCAAAAAATCCTTAAGCAGAAAAAGAAACAAAATTGTTACAAACATCAGGCAGGGAATCTTGACGCCTTATGGAAGTGTTCGTGTGGGCTAGGCCAACAAGCCATATAGGCCTACCCAGGAGGGCCTCCCATCAAGTAAGCCTCATGCCCAGATTTTGGACAATGTGCAGGCAGCAAGGCAACCGGACCAATGGGTTAAGCCTGTCATCAGAAGCTAACAAAATATTTACCTTTAAAGAAAGAAAGAAAAGAAAAACTAAATATACCAACCTTCAACTCCTAGTTTAGAGAGTGTGGGGATTTCTCCCAAATCGAGATTCTCAGGCAATGGTTTCAACTTGTCAGGCATATTACACACGCCACGGACTCGGCTCTGGGCTTCTACTGCTTTACGGAAGTTGGTGTATGTGTCTGGGACTCTGGAAACAAAAAAGTTTACATCACTAGTACCACTTTCAAAGACATGGAGTTCTATTCAGTTGCTCATTCATCAGTGTAATAAAAAATCCTATTATTTTGACAGCGTGTTCTTTAGCATTACAGTGTAAACCTATATAAGATTAATCTTTTAAAAATGTCCCTCAGACTAAAGCTTTATTCGATCACTATTACATCAAGAATAAAAAATATATTTACAATGCAAACCAACTTACTTATTGATGGGGAATGGCAGATCTGTCTTGTGATACAGAGTAGCACCCCAAAAGGAGTGCACATTAACACCTGCGTCTTTACACCTGTCACGCACGCTTCGTTCGACATCTTTCTCCTCTTTCGTCACCTATTGAAAAGTTATTGAATCATTTCCAAATTAATGATAATATATATGAAAATAAGAAAATACATACATAGCTTCACAATGACAGATTAATATAAAATAAAATATAGGATTTTAAACTGTTCTGAGTGTATGTCCCCAACAAAGTAAATCACAATGATGATTCAACATATTGCAAAAGTTTGTTACCTCTTCCTGGAACACAAGGTGGGAAGTAGTAGCAGCAACAGACTTTATCAGGAAAGGTAACACCTCTTCTGGTTTACCAATTCGCACCACCAGGTCACTGCAAAAAGAAATAATTATTGTAGAAAACCCTTTCTGGGAAGCATATAGATAGATATACTTATCAAAGCCTAAAGAAAATAAGAAAATTAAATAAAAGACTCTCCTAAGCCATTCGTAACTGAAAATTATCATAAATCTGGCAACGAACAGCTAATGTAAATTCATTTTAAAGAAAAATGTGCAAATCAATGTTGGATATAATACTACTTCATTCAATTCAAGATCGTATAAAAAATTGCAGATTTTAAGAAACCTATAAAAAATCACATTAAAATGATAACACTAGATCAGCTGTTCCTAACCTTTAAACCTTGATGTGTAAGAATTAAAAATTATGAATTAAGAATTAAGAGCACTGTCATTTAATAATAGAATATAATCATTTTACCGTATCTTTCAGAACCCCAAATGGAAATCATTGCACTAGATAAATACAAAAAAAAAAAAATAAAAAAAAAAAAAATAAATAGATAAATAAAAAAAATAAATAAATAACAAATGAATAAATAAATAAAATAAGTAGATAAATAAAAAATAATAAGAAGCTTTATGAAATACCAATGTAATCTTTAGATTTCAGAGATTACAGGTTTCATCAAAAACATAGATCAGTTCAAGAGACAACTACAGATTTCAAGAAACATTAAAATAGATTTGCAATTAAAGATACATTTCAGATTTCATGAGTCAGTCAAAAGTCAGTGCAGACCTTCCTCTGTTCCTTAGTGTTGCCCTTAAGTCCTCTACGCTCTCCTTCAGGAACTTTGCACGATGAGGTCCTGTCTTGGGAAATCCGAAGTGATAGGTGCCTTTGAAATGCCTCGGATCAAAGCAGTAAACTGGAACCACATGATCTGCATTGATATTTGCTTTTGTCAGGATCTGTAATGGAGAAAGAAGGCATTATTAATGCTTTTCTTTGTTGTTTTATTTTGTTTTAACCCAATGGCAATGGGGTTATGTAATGCCCCCTGCAGCATTTTTTTAATGTTGTTCCACACTAAAGGCTCAACAAGTAACTCTAGCCACCTAAGAGTCAATTAGTGGGTTGTAGTGACATCCCAGATTTTCCCATTCCTTGAATTTGTGGGATTTTTATCAACATCAATACTGTTTTTGTAATGGATATCATGATTATTTCTATGTTCTGGGAATACTAACAACAATAAAAACAATATTTTTTGGAAACCATGGAAGTGTAAACTGGTGAGATTAATAGGACTAGTAATTGACTCCTTTGTGAAGAACCCTTTGCTGAACCATCTCTGTGTAAGTATAATTAATGAACTAAAACTGCTCTAGATGTGGAATATTATTTATACCATCCACATCCAATGGGTAAAGACATTCCTTGTGCGAGGAAAATTGAAATGCATCTTCATAACCTCAACGGATTTGATAGTCAGACAAATATCACATCTTCATAAAGTCACTTTTTAGTTGTGCATTATCCTTAGCTTTTACCCAGCTTTGGCATAATATTGTACCTTGGGATTATAGCATCTTTGAACAAACATAAAAAATCTAGAGTAAATTAAATTAAATAAAACTAAATGAAATTGAAATTGAAATATGTTGCACAACTTTTTATGAAAGGGCTGAAATGTACATAGAGATCAATAAGTCAATACAAGCTGTAACATGACCATAAACCAATCACTTTTCCCATATGATAAACTTTCTGTGTTCTCTTACACAATGACTTATGGATACAGGACTTTACACACACACACAAAAAAAAAACTAAACATAGGTACTTCATTATACTCTCAAAAGTTATAGCATCTGCATTAACAAACTTCTCGTCAAAAGCTAATAACACAATATGATCTACAGTTACATTTTTCTCTGAAGAATTTGAAACATTAGTTCAAATAAGCTCTACAGTATAACACTGCCATTATATTCCTCAAATAGAATGAATAAAAAAATTTGTATTTACCTCATTATCATGGTAGCGAAGGTCATTCCTTAACCAGCAAAAGGCAACAGATTTGTTTGTAGCAACCATCTTCCCAGGTGTAACTTTGATACTGGATGCCTGAAAGAAGAAGTAATCTTTTACAAAAGAATAATGAAATAATGTTATAATAAACCATGATATGAAATCATTAAACTCAACAGGAAAACAGTGTTTTAACCCAGCATTAACAAAGATTTGCACATATGAATCTAGAAGGCCAATAGACTCCATTTTCTTTGATTTGATGATAAAACTTTCTCTCCTTTCATTCACATTCAACTTACAGGTGTCATAAATTATTTTAATAGTAATGTCTACACTATCATGAGTGTGGCAAAAATGGTGAGGTAGTAGAACCAATTATTAAACCAGTAACATTTCATTAAACACAAGTCTAACAAATCTATTGGAAGATTCTGATGAAGGTGATGCTGCTACAGATGACAGACTCAGACCTCTCCAAATTAGCATCAATATATTTATGTAATTATAACAGATCTCATGTTTTAATGCCACAAAGTGCTGATAAAAACATATAAAAAATATAAAGATATGTAACAATCTATCAATTTCATATCATCACACAATTTACACCTGCAATACAGATCAACTTCAATTCTCTGACAGGGATACACTAATCCTACAGAAGTAAATTGCTGTTAAACACCAATTAAACTAGCTACATGTTATTTTCGCTACAAATTCAAGATGCATGTTTCAGATGAAATCTACTGCTTGAACTTAAACTTGATCTTATTCATTAGCCTTTTCTAGTGCTTCTTCAACTATATCACACTACAGATCAATAATGAAGCTACAATATACATCCCTGAGTGGACAAACGAGAGTGCATTTGCCACTGAGCCTTCATCTTCTCATCACAACTTGTCCTGTACAGTTTGTAGTAATTTGGTTAATTGTTGAGGTATAAATGCACTAAACTTATTAAGGACAAATCTACAGTAAAAAAATTAATCTGCAAGCATGAATGGTATAAAGTAAAAAGAACGCTGAAAACACTACTCACAGTACCCAAAGTGCATACCCAGTCATGGCAATTTAGATGGTTGAAAAGATTTGTGACACGGAGTTGGGCAAGTAAAGAATTGCTGTTTATCATTTTGTTTCACAAAGCCATCCAACATTAAAATTATCAATGATTAATGGTGTAATCTGCATGAATCTGTTGTTGTTCTCCATCACAAGAGATCAATTTAGGAAGTACAAGATAGTATTAGCATTAGTTTATGATGTCACTACACCCTTACTCACAGAAAGTCCCTGTTACTCCAGCCAAAATACTTGGAGGTATTACTGGGAATCCACAACAAATACCAAATCCTTCCTGACCCAGGGCTTCCCCTTGGACCCCCACCCCATCTTAAATTCATAGACG
>NW_020869093.1:271353-281353 GCF_003789085.1 Penaeus vannamei | reverse complement strand
TACCTGGGAACGTGCCGAGCGAAGTCAGATATCGACAGTTCCCGAATTTACTGCTTCGCCAATATTTGTTTAGATGCAAATGCTATCGTGTAACATCTGCGTTGGGTTGGAATTTGGTGCGTCTGCTGAGTTACGTGTTCGTTCTTTAATTGTTCAAGTTGGTAAAGAAAGGAAGAAGTAGAAGAAAAGGAGAAGATAAAAATGGGAAAAAAGGGAGAGGGAATAATAGTTCAAGAAGATGAAAATAAAATAAAAGGGAAAGGAAATAATAGTCGTGGTTATTTTGATCGTTTATGAATGTTTAACTGAATATTGCTTGCCAAAAAAAGAGTAGAAGAAAAGAAGATAAAAAGGGAAAAAGGGAAAGGAAATAATAGTTGAAGATAAAAAGAAAATAGAAGGGAAAGGAAATAATAGCCGTGGTTATTTTGACCGTTTACGAATGTGTACCTGAATATTGCATATGGATGCACATATTCTCTTTCTGTTTACACGTGGTTAGTGTGACCGCTTCTCTCACCCAGGATCCGCCCCGAGGTATCAACATCAATAATTAGAAAGGATGTGAATACATTTCGGAAATTAAATAGAATTAGTTTTACAATAGTTTATGGAGAGAGGAAACAAGGAGGCAAGGAATTAATTGCTATTGTCGGTAAAAAAAGATATGAATTTCCTGTGTGACCGAGCGATCCAAAAGAAATTGATTGGTATTATTTTTTAACAATGAATAAAGATGGGAACTTCGGTTACCAAGGCGGACAAATATCAAAGTAATATTTAGTTACATCTATGTATGTTGCATATATATATAATTATATATACAGTGTATGTACAGCCACTCAAAACGGCGCCATTTTTCCCGCCATTTCTGTAAAAACAAATGAAAGACACGAAGCGCAATATAGATTCAAAGACTCGGATTTATATACATCATTGTAAACGTATAGGTCAGTAAATATAAACCTACACGTATGCCATTTCGATGCATTTGTTTTTATCGATTTTCAGATATTTTGACAAACTCAAAAAAGCACTAGAACATCCACACTCAATACACGTTTTTAACTTTGGCTTCACATCAACCACTGTACTGTTAAAAATAGGTTTAATATTTCTCATTCTGTTCCAAGTTAATTTGATTCTACTTGCAAGTAAAGATACAAAAAAGTATATGATTATGATGTATGTATGTATGTCGGCGGTGCCTTTCTGGATTCACTTCAGTAAGAATGGTGGTATAAATCACTTGTGTCTTTTATTTTTTTATTTTTTGTTTCACATTTGATTATGATTTGAATTTCCTTTATCTGTATAATTTCCCTTTAAATGTTCATCTTTAAAAGCCAGCAGCCTTTGCCTTATGAGTTAGTCTTAATGACATTGCTTTCTACATTACAGCTTTTCTTGCTCGCTATCTCCATTTCATTGTTTCTTTACGTTTTCGACTGTTTTTGTATTAATGACGTAATGATCGACCATAGGTAAGTGAGTACACTGCAGGAATCAAAATTTTCGTAGTAATGTACAAACTAATATAAATGAAAATATAAAGCATATTTTAACTGCATAAGGTCATTGGTTGCCAAGAGTTCTTAATGGACTCAGTCAATATTCTTGCAATTATTGTTTATGAATGACTGTGTTCTACATACCTTTCTCTAATTTATATTGTGATTTTATTGTAGAAGCTATAATGCATTGGATGAATAAAGAATCAAAACCTATATCAAAATCTAAAGCACAGAATAAACCATAGTAAACACACTGTATGGTCATCTAATGTTTCTTTAAAAGGTTCCACTGTAACCACATCATACAACAGAATTTATCATAAAAGAGGATGATGTATTTTAATGGTATTTTCCCTTGGGTGTAATGTGGAGTTCATAATTACTCATTTAGGTTCAGTGGTAATGTTATATCTGCAAATAATGTTATATCTTCTTTGTAAATTTGTATATGTGCGTATGAGTATGTGTTGTATCTACCGTATATATGTAATTCGTCAATAGGGAAATATAACGTATCCTTACATTATACGACACATTTTCTTCCGCAACACATAAATATCTTTTTCAACATATGCCTTCAATCTTAACCTCATCAACACGTACATCACCTGAATATATACCACACGCATTATTACTTGTTCATATACCATAAAACCATTAAACAAATGAACGAGCTAAACTTACATTACAAAACGTTCAAGCGAGCAGGGAGACCAGCCGAACGGAAAGCAAATCTCGAAGCAAGCAATAAGTTAGATTGCTTTTACACTGATGTCGCGGAAAGGACTTTGCGAAGGGTGAATTACACTCGCTGTCGATGCAACGAATCACCTTTTTGGCCTTGATGAAAAAATAAAAAAATTAAGTAAAGAGAAAAATAATAAGAAAAAGCGAGAGAGAGAAAAAAAAGAATAATAAGAAAAAGACAATTGGTGAATGATGAAAAAAGAGAAATTAAGAAAAATAATAATAAGGAAAAGGAAAATTGGAAAAAAGAAAAAAAATAATAATAAGAAAAAGGGGAAAACGAAAAGAATAATAAGAAAAATTGCCCTTATCAAAATAAGAGGAAAAAAGAGAAAAGAAGAAAAAATAATAATAAGAAAAAAAAAAAAAAAAAAACTAAGAAGAGGAAAAAGAGAAAAAAAAATGAAAAGAATAAGGAAAAAATGGCCCTATAATCAAAATAAGATGAAAAAAGAGAAAAGAAGAAAAATAATAATAATAAGTAAAGATAACAATGGCCCTATAACAATAAAAAAAAAAATGAAATAGAGAAAAAAATGATAATAAAAAAAAACACTAAAAATAAGAAAATAGAAAAAAAAAAAATAATAACGAAAAATAACAATAATGACCCAACAACCAAAATCAAATAGTTATTAATCCACATATTTACGTAGACCAAAAACAAACAAACAGAGAAGCAGAGAAGGGAAGGAGACACGCGATAACTTGAGAATTAGTGATAAGTTGATGAATGTTTTTTAATCAGCTGATGGGAGAGCCGGTCGCTCGCAGGATTAGGAGGCTGCACGTTAATCAGGGTCTCAGCTGACCGGGACGAGGCTCGCTCCGGGGGACTCCTCTTCGGGTTTGCGTATTTTGGGGTCTGTCTGTCTGTCTGCTGTCTGTCTCTGTCTGTCTGTCTGTCTGTCTGTGTCTGTCTGTCTGTCTGTCTGTCTGTCTGTCTGTCTGTCTGTCTGTCTGTCTCTCTCTGTCTGTCTGTCTCTGTCTTGTCTGTCTCTGTCTATCTTCTATCTGTCTGATATATATTTACCTGTCTATTCATGCATGTATGTATGTATGTATGTATATATGTATATGTATGTATATATATTATGTATGTATATATGTATGTATATATATATATATATATATATATATATATATATATATATATATATATATATATATATATATATATATATATATATTATATTATATATATATATTATATATATATATATATATATATATATATTATATATAATTATATATATATATATATATATTATATATATATATATATATATATATATATAATAATATATATAATATATATATATATATATATATATAATATATATGTGTGTGTGTGTGTGTGTGTGTGTGTGTGTGTGTGTGTGTGTGTGTGTGTGTGTGTGTGTGTGTGTGTGTGTGTGTGTGTGTGTGTGTGTGTGTGTGTGTGCTGTGTGTGTGTGTGTGTGTATGTGTGTGTGTGTGTGTGTGTGTGTGTGGTGTGTGTGTGTGTTGTGTGTGTGTGTGTGATGTGTGTGTGTGTGTGTGTGCATGTATATATGCATACACACGCACGCACGCACACACACACACACAGACATACACAGAAACACACACACACACATATTTTTAGTACATGATTATATATACATATACATATCATATACTTTTAAATAAGCCTAATATCTAATTCTAATATATATTTCATCCCTTTAAAATTATATCGTATAGACGTTTTACAACAGATATAAATACAAATCCTCTTGTTTTTGTTATAGTTATTATTATTATTATCACGTACTATTATTCATAAAATGTCAATTTTAATACTCTTTTTATCATTATCCTTATTACTATTATCATCATCATAATAACCATCAATATCACTTTTTTAAATATTTTTCAATAAACCTAACGTAAAAACAATACAAATCATCCCTACATCCTTTCTCTTTCTTCCTCTCTCCTTCTTCCCCTTCCTCTTCCTCTTCCTGAAGGACGCGTAGGATCCCCTTGGGCTGAAGGCAGATCCTCCTCCTCCGCCGCCCTCCTCGGTTCCTCCTTCGGGTGTGAGGTCACGTGGGGTCGGGAGGGCAAGCAGCGCAGCGGGAGGCGGGGCTGGGTCGTGTGGGGGACGGGTCGGGCTCGCTGGGGTTCATTTTGGTATTGTGTGTGTGTGTGTGTGTGTGTGTGTGTGTGTGTGTGTGTGTGTGTGTGTGTGTGTGTGTGTGTGTGTGTGTGTGTGTGTGTGTGTGTGTGTGTGTGTGTGCGTGGTGTGTGTGTGTGTGTGTGTGTGTGTGTGTGTGTGTGTGTGTGTGTGTGTGTGTGTGTGAGTGGGGGGGGCTGGGGTGGAGGAGTAAGGGGTTACTGGTGTAGGGGTTTGTGTGTGTGTGGGTGCATACTCGTGTAGGCGTACACTCGTATGTACTTACGTACGCATACATTCACATTCATGTGGGTTCATCCACATGCACATAAACACATGCATGCATAAATGTATGCATACATACATACATACATGCATACATATATACATACTTACATACACGTACAAATACATACACAAATACACACACTCATACACACACACACACACACATATATATATATATGCGTGTGTGTGTGTGTGAGTGTGTGTGTGTACACATAAACATATACACATAGACCCACCCACAGCCGCACTAGCGAAACAGGCGTGGGCGGGCGAGCGCCACCGCGTATCGAGCGCAGGTGGCGCCCACCGCGGCAGCATCGGTTCCACGACAAGCAGCTCATCTCCGCCCGCAACGAACACACGGTGTCTCTCGCCGCCCACCGCCCGCGGGGAAGTTGCGGTCGTTTGAGTGTGTCATAGATCAGGCGTGACAGCTGGTAATTGTCAATGGAATTTAATTAACAAAATTGGACTTTCTGGTATGCTGCGTGGGTGTCATATTACGAGAGAGAATGTGGAATTTTTAGGCGAATTCGATTTGGTTTGAGTAGTTGGGGCAATTTTTAGCAAATTACGTTAAACGCGTCTGTTGCTTCTATTGCAATAGAGAGGAATCACAGGACTGGAACTTCGTCAATCGCAGTATTTATAGTGTGTTTAACTAACCCCGTATTCATAGGTATCATTATATGCTATACATTAAAAAAAAAAAACTGTATTATCTCTTGCATATCATATCTCCTTTTTACCTTTTTTAATTTGTTTTTGTCAATTGCACATTTATAGTAAGTTTAACTAGCCCCGTATTTAATTATCATTATATTCCACACAAAAAAAAGAAAAAAAAAAAAACTCTGTATTACCTCTTGCATATCATATATTTTTTTTTTTTTTTTTTTTTTTTTTTTTTTTTTTTTTTTTTACAAATGGGCGTTCTCGTCAAAATTTGAAACATCAGGCTTAACCAGACTCGCGCTACACATGAATATTTCGACGCAGCAATGACTTACATCCTCAAAACTCGAGAGAGAGAGAGAGAGAGAGAGAGAGAGAGAGAGAGAGAGAGAGAGAGAGAGAGAGAGAGAGAGAGAGAGAGAGAGAGAGAGAGAGAGAGAGAGAGGAGAGAGAGAGAGAGAGAGAGAAGAAGAAGAGACAAGGCAGACAAGACAGACAGACAGACAGACAGAAAAAGCAACACCAAGATAACAATTTTATCACCTCCATCGTATTGTTTATTCTAGATCGATAGAAATAAAACGCATCTATAAAAATACTCGTAAGATTACTGCAAATACGAACGCCACTTGCGCAGCCATGTTCATCGTCATCGTAAAAGGCGAATGGAAAAAAATAACATTGTTTTTGAGAAAGGAGGAGAGAAGAAAGAGGAGGAGGAAGGGAAAGAGGAGGAGACGGGAAAGGAGGAGGAGGAGGAAAAAGAGGAGAGACGGAGAAGGAGGACGAAGAGAAAGAGCAGGAGACGGAGAAGGAGAAGGAGGATAAAGAGAAAAGGAGGAAGAAGAAGAAAAGGGACAAGGAGAAAAAAATGTGTAGGAGGTAAAAGAGGAAGAGAAGGAGAAAGAGAGATAGAAGAAAAGGTTTAGGAAGAGGAGGAGAAGAAGAAAGAATGAGAATGAGAGGGGGAGGAGGATAAGGATGAGAAGAAAAGAAAAAAAAGAGAGGAGAGAGGAGCAAATAGAAAACAAACAAACAAAAAAGAAATAGAAGAGACAAACAAAGAAAATTAAAAAAAAAGAGATAGAAGACATAGAAAAAATAAAAATCCTTTTATTTTGACTCTCATTTTAGATTCCTTCTCTGTGACAAACCATTTAACTGGATGTAGAGCCTCTGTTCCCCCCTTGATTCATGACACCCGGGGATTAAGGGAACAGAACGGGCTTAAGGGGGGGGGGGGGACGTAGGATGGGGAAAGAAGGGGGAAGAGGAGAAGAGGGGAAAGAGGAGAGGAGGGAGTGGGAAAGAAAGAGGAAGGGAAGGGAAGAGAAGGGGAGAGAGAGGAGGGAGTGGGAAAAGGAGGGGGAAGAGGAAAGAAAAGGGGAGGGGGTGGGGGACGTAGAGGGGAAAAAAAAGAGGGAAGAGGAAAGGAAAGGGAGAGGGATGGGAAGGGGACGTAGGAAGAGGAAAGAAGGGGGAAGAGGAGGGAGAGGGGAAAGGGACGTAGGAGGGAAAAAAGAAGGGGAAAGGGGGGAGAGAAGGGGAGTAGGAGGGAAAGAGGAGAGAAGAGGAGGGGAAAGGGGAAGGGGTGGGGAAGTGAAGGGGGAAGAGGAAAGGAAAGGGGAGGGGGATGGGGAAACGGACGTAGGAGAGAACAGAAGGGGAAGAGAAGGGGAAAAGAAGGGGGAAGAGGAGGGAAAGGGGAAAGAGACGTAGGAGGGAAAAGGAGGGGAAAGGGAAGGGGATAGGAGGGGAAAGAAGGGAGAAGAGGAAGGGAAAAGGAAGAGGAGGGAGTGGGAAACAGAGAGGAGTTTAAGGGAGGATCTCGGAAGGAGGGAGGGGAGTAGATAGGAGATGGGGAGGGATTTAAGAGGGGTGGAGAGATGGGAGGGGAGGGAGGTGAGGGAGGATAAGGAGAGGGTGGAGGGAACAGAGTAGGGTTTAAGGGGGGGTGGGGAGGTAGGATGGGAGGGAAGGGTAGGGGACTTAAGAAGGGTGTTGGCAAATTTTTTTTTTTTTTTTTGTCTATCTTTTTTTTTCTGTCTGTCCCTCTTGCCTTTGTCTTTTCTCCATTTTCTATCTCTCTTTATCGGCCTCGCATTCCTCTCGCTGTCTATCTGTCTGTCTCTCTGTCTATCTGTCTGTCTGCCTGTCTGTCGGTTTATGTATCTATGTATTTATCTGACTCTCTTTCTCTCTTTATTCTTTAATCGGAATATCTTATTCTCTTCTACTTTCTACTTCTCTGCATTTGTTTCTCCCTATTCTCGCCATCTCGTTTCTTTCCTATGCCTCTGTGCCCTTTTATTTATGTTTTTTTTTTCTCATCTGTTCCTCACTTCATCTTTGTCGTATTTTTCTTATTTTCTATTATTCTTATTCCCTTGCTCCGATATTCGTTATTTATTATTCGTTTCTCTTCTTTGGCTTCCCTCCTTAAAGATCTTCCATTTTCGGCTCATTTAACTTCTTTCTTTTATTTCTGTTATTATCTTTCTATATCAGTTTTCTCTCGCTTATTTCCCTCTGTTTCCAATATCATGGCTTCCCTTCTCTCTCTCTCTGTCTGTCCTGTCTGTCTGTCTGTCTGTCTCTCTCTCTCTCTTTTCTGTCTTTCTTCTATATTTTGTATATTTATTTAATCTTTATTTCTTTATTATTCGTGTGATTTCCCTCTGCTAGATGTTTTTCCCTACATTCATCCAGCTCCATCTCTGTTTCTCCTCTCTTCTTCTCACTTCTCCTTTCCCTTCCTTCCTCTTTCCTCCCCTTTCCTTTCTCTCCCATTTCCTCCATTCTTCCTTCCTATCCCCGTCCCTCCCTTCTTTCTACCCTCCATTCTTCCTTCCTATCCTCCTCCTCATTTATTTCTTCCCTCCCTCCCTCCTTCGCTTTCTCACCATCCTATCCTCCTTCCTTCCCTCCTTCCTATCCTCCTTCCCTCCCTCCTTCCTATCCTCCCTCCCTTCCCTCCTTCCTATCCACCCTCCTCCTCCCTTCCCTCCCTCCTTTCTTCGCTCTCCCACCCACGCCTTCGCACCAACAGCCATAATTTATCGCGCCAAAGGTCGATAGCATTCGGCGCACACAAGAGGTGTTCTTCTCACTGCGCGGAACCAGGAGCCGCTTCCGTGTCGCCGTCCGTTTTTCTTTTGTTTTCCTGGTTCGTTGGTGGGTCTCTGATGGCAGTCGTGAAGCGCTCTTTATGCGGAGATGTATGGGGGGTTGTATGTATATACACTCTGCGAGAATGGGTGTGTTTGCATGTACATAGGAATAGGTACTTAGATCGGAAGACATGTATGTGAACACGGGAACACGCGTACGTATACAAATGGACATAAACACACTCGCACACACACGTACCGAAACTCATTTTATTCCTCTCTATTTCTTTTTTTTCTGTCTGTTGCTCTCTTCTCTCTCTTCTCTCTCTCTCTCTCTTTCTCTCTTCTCTTCTCTCTCTCTCTCTCTCTCTCTCTCTCTCTCTCTCTCTCTCTCTCTCTCTCTCTCTCTCTCTCTCTCTCTCTCTCTCTCTCTCTCCTCTCTCTCTCTCTCTCTCTCTCTCTCTCTCTCTCTCTCTCTCTCTCTCTCTCGCTCTCTCCTTCTCTGTTACTCTCTTCTCTTAATTATCATCCTTTATCTTTTTTCATTCTTCTTCCCACCACTTAGTGCATTCTCGCCTATTCCTTCCTCCGCTACGTCCTCCCTCTCGCCCTCTTCCATATTTATCTATTCCATTCTGTCTCAT
This sequence comes from Penaeus vannamei, assembly GCF_003789085.1. Classification (NCBI taxonomy): domain Eukaryota; kingdom Metazoa; phylum Arthropoda; class Malacostraca; order Decapoda; family Penaeidae; genus Penaeus; species Penaeus vannamei. The sequence goes on along the minus strand of NW_020869093.1, from coordinate 272,235 downwards.
TCATTTTAGTTCCTCCTCATTAGATATTCTTGATTTAATTCTCCAACTTTATTCCTCGAAATATTTGACTTTTATTTGGTCTTTTTTTTTCTTTCTCGTTTTACCGATGTGTTTCTTATCTTTATTCTCGTGCTGTGTTTTGTGTTCTTGATATCAGCATTTTCTCTATCTACACACACGAACACAGCCTTTCTCTCATAACGCGTATGTATATTTATCTGTGTATTTGAATTACGCATCCTTCTTTCTCACATTCTCTCTTTCTCTTTTTTTTCTCTCTCTCTCTGTATCTACCTATCAGTCTTTCAGTCTGTCTATCTGTCTATCTATCTACCTAAATACCAATCTATTAATCTATCTACTAATATAACTATTTATATATACATATATACACATATACAAACTCGAGATATGTTTACAAATCTGTTACGTTCCGCATCACTCCGCCCCCCCCCCCCCCATCTTTCTCCTGTTCCCACCCATTCCCTTTTCCTCCTCCTCCTCCTCCTCCTCCATCCATATCCTCCTCCTCCTCATCCTCCTATCCTCCTCCTGCTCCCTCCCCCTCCCTCTTCTTCTTCTTCTTCCTCCCCCCCCCTCCTCCTCCTCCTCTCCTCCTCCATCCCACATCCTCCTCCTCATCCATCCCACATCCTCCTCCTGCTCCCTCCCCTCTCCCTTTTTTCTTCTTCTTCTTTCTCCCCCTTCTCTTCCTCCTCCCTCTCCCTCCTCCTCCTCCTCCTCTTCATTATCATCTTTATCCCCTATCCTCTCTCCTGCACCCTCAACTTAATCGAATCATACAGCTGATGAACTGACAGAGTGAGTCAGACAGATTCACAGCCACCACCATGTTGTCCCTTTTTTGGGCACAATATGATG
>NW_020869093.1:238853-241353 GCF_003789085.1 Penaeus vannamei | reverse complement strand
GGGGAAGCTCGGGGGAGTACAATGCCTTGCCGATTCCCCTCATCGAGTGCTGTTATCCTTCGCCCGAGGTTGTAAAAGTAATCATCTCAAGCTTTCTGCAATAACCCCTCGCATTTCCCTCTTAGCTCCCCCCCCCCTCTCTCTCTCTCTCCCCCTTCCATCTCCTATTCTCCCCTCTCTCGTCGCTGCGTAGGGACCGCGTGAGGGGAAACAAGAGAGAAGGTGAGACGAGTGGAATGATGAGTGTCGGAAGAAGAAGGAACGGAGAAAGTGTGGTTTGGTATTCGCAAAAAAGAAAGAGAGAGAGAGAAAGAGATGGCGAGGAAGAAAGGTGAAACAATTGGAGGGAAAAAAGAAGGAAGTGAGGCAAATGTGCAATATATAGGAGAGAGAAGAGGAGAGAGAGAGAATGAGGAGGAGAGAGAAGAAGAGAAGAGAGAGAGAGAGAGAGAAAGGATATAGAGAGAGAGAGAGACGTAGAGAGAGAGAAGAGAGATCGAGAGAAGAGACGAAAGAGAAGAAGAGGAGAAGAAAGAAAGAAAAAGACGAAGGAGAAAAAGAAAAGAGAGGAAAAATGTCGGGAATAAAGAACACAAGAATAAAACAGAGAAGACAGAGAGAGATTAGAAAAGATTAGCAGACAAAAAACAAAAAAAAAAAAAAAAAAAAAAAAAAAAAGCACGATAACAACCCGAAGAAAATGAGAGACAGAAAAAAGAATCCCCACAGACCCAACAGATCCATCCACGGCGATTCTAAAATCACGGCCGACGTCCTCAGGTGGCAAATTCCCTTATGAAAAGCCCACCGTTGCCAAGGATTGCGTTAGTGTCTTGTAAGATTTCGCATTAGTTGGACGTATGACAAGGTTGACGCTTGTAAGATTCGGTCGATTTTCAGTTCAGCTTCCATTCTTGCGGGACAAGTAAAGTTATTATTTTATTTATAATATACTTCTTGAGGGACGAGAAGGATGTTTGTGTATACTTGACTTCCCTGAATTACGTTAGGAACTATCTATTACTAATACTTAAGTCCACTAATCAAATCAAACTCTTGATATCATGAAATAATGATTATTAAAGAATTTTCAGTCTCTTCCTTATGTGTCCTTCATGAAAATAGTAATTTCACATCTTAATGATTCTTCCCTTGACCCGCGGGCCATTTATGACACAAACTGGTCTAAAGTTAAGAAAAGTAAAGAAAGAAGAGGCAAAGAAGGTGGAGAAAGGAAACTAAAATAAAAGAAAGAATAATAATAGCAAATCGCCAAGATAAAGTGAGAGTTCAGCTTGGAGTCCTTTCGAACACGTGCAAAGACAATGAGACTCATAGGAGGTGCGTGAGAGGAAAGTGAAAGAGAGGGAGACCAAGAAAGATGGCTGTTTGCAGCAAGATAGGGAGGTATCAGTCTTAGGAATGGCGGATTACACGTGCACGTAAGCTGTGGATATGGAGAAGAGGACAGCATGTACAGATGGTTGAGCGGGTGTGTGTATAGAATAACATACATACATACATACACACACACACATACACACACACACATACACACAACACACACACACACACACACACACACCACACACACACACACACACACACACAAACACAAAAACATACATACACAAACAGACACACATACACACACACACACACACACACACACATGCAATATGTATGAATGTATGTATACACATACATGCGTACACACACACAAAAAAAAAAGAAAAGGAAAAGATGCGGAGAGATAAAGATATGTAAAAGAAGGGAAAGCGTCGTTTTGGGGAGTCACGATAATAGAAGACGAGAAAGAAAAAGGGAGAAATGAATAAAACGTGGAAGGAGGGGAAGGAGAAGAAGAGAGAACGAGAGAAAAAAAACGTCAGGTGTGTAGAGAAAGAAATGATAACAATAAAAGAAAAACTTGTGGACGAAGGGAAGAAAAGAAATTGAGAAAAAGTTGAGAGAAAAAAAATGTACCATGAAGGAAAGGAATTTAAAAAAAAAAAAAAAAAAAAAAAACAATCTCACCTTTGCAGACGTAAACATGTTTGGAACATGTTGCATATTTCTAAAAATACCTTTTTTCTAAATTGTTAACGCCTGCAATACGCCATATCAAAGGCAAGCTTCCAGCTTTTGTGTGTGCGTCGTTGCTCGTGTATCTGCACCCGTGTGTGTGCGTGTTTGTCTCTGTGTCTGTCGTGCGTGGTGTGTGTTTGTATGTGCGTGTGTCGTGTGTGTTGTTATGTTGTGGTCCCCTCTGTTGTTTGTGTGACGTTGTGTTTGTGTGTGTCGTGTGTTGGGTTGGTGTTGCTGTTGTGGGTGTGTGTGTGGTTCGTGTTGTTTGTATGTGTGTCGTGGCGTTCTACCCACTGTCCCACGCCATGGTTGCAGTTTGTGTGGTTTGCATTGTGTTGTGTTGGTGTTTGTTGCATGTGTGTGTGTCGTGTTGTGTGTTGGTGTTGTGTCGTGCTGTGCGTTTGTTTTTGTA
>NW_020869093.1:193878-226378 GCF_003789085.1 Penaeus vannamei | reverse complement strand
TTTCTCTTATTTTGTTTTACTCTTTAAAAATTTCTCTGTTATCTCTTTTTCTTTTTCTTATTCTTAATTTTCTTTTGTGATATTTCTTCTTATCCGTAATTAAGAAAATTCACACTTGCATTTTCTCGTTTACATTGAGGAGGCTGCATGATCTGGAGAAAGATAACTGTCATACAATCACAGAATCGTTAATGTAATCAGCTGTGAAGTATATATATGTTATTACAAATATCCTTTCCGATATCCTAGCAATAATCATATGTGAAAGCTTATGAAGAGTAGCTACCTGGTCAACGTTACCTATTATCCATTTATATTACTTATAATGATTGTGAATTCCTTCAGTTATGAATCCCCCCCCCCCCCCTTCACACAAACAAACAAACACATAGATCTTTTTATGAACTATCAATTCAACATTTAATTGCGTTATTTTATTGTTTGTCCTTATTTTCTTACTTTGGAGTTTACCTTAATTAAGTATGAAATAGGGGCAATGCCGATGACGAAAAAGACATGGTAATGATAAAAGATGTAAAGATAATGATTATGATAATGATATTCATATTCATATAGATGCAGTTAATGATATTATAAAGATTAATTAAGGAAAAAGAAAGAAAACGAAAAAAAAAAATAAGTAAACATACATATATGTATATGAATACACATGTATATAATGGTTAAAGCAAAAGATTGAAAGACGACAATCTGAGTTCGAGGGATCGAGTCCCGGCTGGCGCGTTGTTCCCCTGGACAAGGAACTCTCCTCGATTGCCTGCGGCCCACATTCGACGTGTGGTTGGTGATAGCAAGAGCGTGCAACCGTAAAATCCCAACTTCATCTTTTATGATGCCTAATACGGTGCAAATGAGAGATGGCGCAGAACAGACCAAGTTGGAGGAACCGTATTCGAATGGCTGACCCTAATAGAGACTAAAGCAATAAAAAAGAAAAAAAAAATGTGTGTATGGATGAATATACATATACAAATGCTCGTCAAAATACACATTTATATATATACGTATTTTTATATACATATATACTTATGTGTATGTATATATATATATATATATATATATATATATATATATATATATATATATATATATATATATGTATATAACTCTTATATTCAATATATGTATATATGCATATATACCTATATATGTATATATATTATATATGTGTGTGTGTGTGTGTATGTATATATAATACATATATACACGTATCTATACGCACATGGATATATCTTTCTCGATATATATACATTTATATATACAAATACACAATTATAAGTTTGGTTATTCTGTTATAGGATGACAACCTGGTATGTATATATATATATATATATATAATATATATATATATATATATATATATATATATATATATGTATGTATGTATGTATGTATGTATGCATATGTTTACATATACATGGATACACACACACCCTAATGTATATACAAATCCATATATATATACATATACATGTATATATGTATGTATGAATGTATATTATTTATATATTTATTTATTCATATATATATATATATATATATATATATATATATATATATATATATATATATATATGCGTGTGTGTGTGTGTGTGTATGTGTGTGTGTGGATGTGTGTTGTGTATGCGTGTATGTATGTGTATGCGTGTGTGTGACCGTGTGTGTGTATGTGTGTTTGTCTTTGTAGGTTTAAGTGTGTATGTGTGTAAGTGTGTGTTTGTGTGTTAGTAAGAGTGTGTACCTGTGCGTTTAATGAATTCTCGAAAATGAAGCGACATAAACAAACAAGTATAAACAGACACCATGCGTGACTGAAACCCCCAACGAAACATTATTTACGAATAAAGGCCATATTATTTATAGTTCCATGTAGAGACTGTACATAAAAAGCAAAGACACTATACACTTCCACAGTCTCTTTGCTTAAGATTCATGCTTAGTGGGTAACGGGAAGCTGACATAGAAAGATGTATCTCAATACACGTAAGCATACTGAAGGTGTAAATGCGTGAAGGAGAGAATGAGAGAGTCACAGAGACAGAGACATAGGGCGTCTTCTGTACGCGTCATAAGAGTTAAATCCGGATTAAAGTTTATTCCAAACCCACAGTGCTTGCACAGATATAAGACACAGACGCAGACGCACCAGTCAATGCGATTATCAGAAAATCTGCTATTTTACATAGAAAAGCGGGTATGTGTGGTGACAATTAGCAGTCACCCTCTTTGAGTTTCATGTTACACACTAATGTTGATAACGATATGGTTGCTACAGAGAAAAAATATATATATATATACACACATATACGATAGTATTATATCATTATGATATGTACTTGTACCATTACAAATAAATACATATAAATGGCTTCAAATACTCACTGAATTCTATAAGCAGCTGAACTAAAGGTGTCAAACAAAAGATACTCGTAACATCAGTTTATTTTCATGGGACAGTTTTGTCTCCGAGAGAAATTTCCACGCAATTTTAAAGTCATTGTAGTATAAAGATTCAGGAAGTTGGTACTTTGAATTTGAAATCGTGATGTTAGTAAAAGCTTTCTTTTTTTAGTCTATTGATATATTACATAAGTTGAGAGTGTATTTCAAACCTGGGTCTAATATTGCCTTGTATCTGTAAATTCTCTGTGGGATTTTCTTTTCATTTTTCTTTTCACTGTTGAGAGTTATATCTACAGTTTGAGTATCCCACAAGCTATAAAAATATATGTTGTTGAATTTTCACACATATCTTTAACATGAAAATGTCAGAATTTGTTTCATTATTGCCTATAATAAATGGTAATGGCAACTCAACTCTATCTTTTCTATGGAGTTGATGACGTTATTACGTATCAATAAATGATTGGTGGGATTAACTAGCTTGTTCTGCACATGTACTGGATTTAATTTTAAGCTTGGTGTGTATGCCATTGCGCATACACAGTGGTGAACTGGATTAAACTTTAATACTGGATTAACGCTTATGACCCCTACAGAAGACGCCCACAGTCAGGGATAGAGACATAAAGACAAACTCAGAGACAGAGGCAAAGTCAGTTAAAAGAGGCAGGCGGACAGAAAAGATATAAAAGAGACAGACAGACAGAAAAACAAGCAAACCGACCGAGCCAGGGAAATAATAGAAATATATTTCTTAGAATAATGGTCTCACTGCTGGCGGTTCTTCTGCTGACGTCCACAGTCTACGTGGATGCTGACGCCAGCCCGTTTCCTGGAGGTAAAACATACATTAAATATGTAGGCCTATTCATGAATATATATACATTGCTATACATATATATACATATATATATGCACACATATATACATATATATATATATATATATATATATATATATATATATATATATATATATATATATATATATATATATATATATTATATATGTATGTATGTATGTATATGTATGTATATGTGTGCACATATATAAGTATATATTTATATACATATATACACATAGAAATAAATATATGTATATGTATACACTCATACATATATATGTATATGTATTAATATATGTATATATTCATCCATATATGTATCTATATATGTATATATATATGTATGTGTGTGTGTGTGTGCGTATGCATACATACACATTATTATGTGTATCCATATATATGTATATATGTGTGTTTATATATATATAATTATATACATATATATGTGTATATATAAAGAGAGAGAGAGATGTATATATGTGTATGTATATGTATGTATGTACATATATATATCATATATATGTATGTATATATATATATATATATATATATAATATATATATATATATATATATATATATATATATATATATATATAATGTATATACATATATATACAAATATATATATACATACATACCTACATATATGTATATATACACATATTTGCATATATATGTATACATATACATATATATTTATGCATATATATGGGCGTGTGTGTGAATATACGCACATTTATGTACATATATATATATATATATATATATATATATATATATATATATATATATATATATATATATATATATATATATTGGCGTGTGTTAATATGCGTGTGTGTGTATGTGTACATATATACATATGCATTTATGTATATATGTATGTATATATATTTATTTATAACCTATTTATAAATATGTGTATACACGTTTGTGTGTGTGCATCATGAGGTCCTTTCGTTTATTAACGCCTCTAACCATTCAAGGTAGGGGTCCTTGTGCCCGCCGCGGCCGTTGTGGTCGTCGGCGTTGTGGTCGTCGAGGTTGTGAACAATATAGATGTCCACCCTTGAATTGTGTAAGCCTTTCCTTTTTATAGGTTTTGTACTGTTTGAAGGTAGATACCCATGATGCAATTATTTCAAAATGTTTTTCGTTTAAGAACGTTTCTCTTTTTTTTCTTTTTATAAACTATAAAATCATTCATTGTGAAAATATTCTCCAAATCATAGCATAATACATCTAATCTTCCAATCTCCATATAATATTGTTTTGCATTTCAAAGTATATTCACGTTGCCTTTATTCACACACATCCAGGGTTAATACATCGGACCGCCTACCGTTTGCTCCTAGTAGAGGTTAAGGATCGTAAAAGAAACCTCCTTTGGACACCCAGTCCTGAAGAAACTCCCGCACGATAGTGGGATCAGGAAATTTTTCAAATAAAGTTTTGTTTATGGGAACTTTGGGCCTTTGTTTACATATTCCTACCGAAGGTTTGACAATGTACGGAATAACAACCGAACATAATAACAACAAATACCGAGAGATGGATTACCAGGTAAATTGACTGTTTACATACTCCTACAACACACACACACATATATATACATGCACACACACACACACACACACACACACACACACACACACACACACACACACACACACACATATATATATATATATATATATATATATATATATATATATATATATATATATATATATATATATATATATATATATAATTACAATGTATATAGTGTTTACGAGAGTCATTTCGGTCACGGTGAAATCTTTTGGCCATTATACTGAAACAATAAATGCAGAAACTGATAGATTGATAATCGGATGTATAGATGGCTATAGATAAACTTAAAGATGCATTGATAAAGATATAGATAGGTGGATCTACAGATAGATTGAAAGATAAACATATAGATGGACAGACAGATGAGAAAACAGATATAGTTGTATGCATACATAGATATAAAGCAATGCACACAAATGTAGATATGCAGATACATTTCTTTTTTTCTTTTTCTTTTTTTTTACTGTAATTTTCATGTCAGATATTATGAAACAACCATCTAATTATTTCAGCGTTTAACCACATTATATATATGTATATATTTTCATATATAAAAGGTTTGTATACTTACACACACATACACACAAACGCACACACACACGCACACACACACACGCACACGCACACATACACACATACTCATATACAAATACATATATATATTTATATATTCGTGAGTGTGTTTCTGTGCGTGATATCTGAATAAATACATAGGTATGCATATATATATATATATATATATATATATATATATATATATATATATATATATATATATATATATATATACAAACATACATATATAAATATATATAAGTATATACATATATGCATATATATATATATATATATATATATATATATATATATATATATATATATATATATATGCATGTATACATAGTTAAATAGATATGCAGGTGGATATTAATGCATATATATACATCTATATATAGATACATGTATGTATATATATTTATATATGTATACATAGTTTTATGTATATGTATATATATTCAATATATACATATGTATATATGTATACATACATGTACATATATATACATGCATATAAATATACATAAACATATATACATACATACATATATATATGTATATATTTATACATATGCATGTGTGTGTGTGTATGTGTGTGTATATACTAATATGTATACTATATACACGTATGTATATGTATATAAGTATACATATTACATACATATACAAATATATAGGTTTGTATATAAATAGATATATATGAATATACATGTATATGCATATATATTCATAAATATACACACATAAAACATACACAGATACACACATGCACATACGCACATGCAAACATACACACACACATACATACACTCACACACACACACACACACGTACACGGGCACACACACACAAACAGACACACATATATACATACATATATGTGTATGTATATATATATATATATATATATATATATATATATATATATACATATATAAATGTATATATATGTGTGTCTGTGTACGTATATATACACATACATATAGTTAGATGGATATAACACACTAACACACACACATACGCACATGCACAGAAACATACACACACATATATTTATACATATATATATATATATATATATATATATATATATATATATATATATATATATATATGTACACATATGTGAGTTGGTATCTGTGTGTATGTGTGCATGTATATATATATATATATATATATATATATATATATATATATATATATATATATATATATATATATATATATATATATATATATATATATGTATTCCAATGTATATAAGTATATATATCTGGTGTGCGTTTGTCATGACTCCCTGTTGTCCCTAACTATCCTAGGCCTGGATCGAGGTGGTCCCCTCAACGACAAGGGACCTCTGAAACTGTAAGCACTTTTGCACGGTCATACTATTGTACTTTTTTTTTAAATTAAAGTACCCGTGATATATTTTTTTGAAATCGAATATGCGAATTTCACGTTAATATTTTTTTTTTTTTTTATCAACACCTTTGAAAAGATCCTCCCATCTATGTAACTTTATATCAATGCTTCCATATGTTATATGATTTTTCTTACTGAAGAGTATTCTTGTTGCTTTTCATTCACACACATCCAGGGAGAAGCCACCGAGACACCGCCCACTTCCGGTCGGCCAATTTAGGGACAGTTGAAGAAAGGAAATTAAAGAACGGTGAGTGAAACCTCCCTTGGAAACCTTGCCTGAAGAAAACCTCTCGAATTTGCTGGGATGAGAGGTTTCAAATAAAATTTTGTTACTTGGGACTTCGGGACTTTGTTTACCTGATCCTAATGAAAGTTTGTTAATCTACGGAGTGATGACTGATTATACTGAAACAACAAATAGAGAGATGGATAGACAGGTAAATTGATTGGCGGAGAGATGGAAATAGAATGGTAATTTTATAGAAGGATAGATAGATCTTATACATCGATGGAATGATTCGAACATAGATGGACACACTGGTAGATGGATGGATTAACTAGAAATAGATTATATGCACACACACACACACACACACACACACACACACACACACACACACACATATATATATATATATATATATATATATATATATATATATATATATATATATATATATATCCATACAAATACAGATATTCAGATCATATATAAGTGGCTTCTTTAAAATGTGATTGAAAATTTCATGTCAGCCATTATGAAATGGCCATCCAATTACTTCAGTGTCTGACATTTCCATGAGTTTAATCAAGGGGAAATTCGTCAGTTGATTATCCTTTTCAGAGTGTGGAAAATGGGTTCCTTCATATCTGCGTGTATTCTCTTTGCTTTTAATCTCTTTGGTGTAATTTAATGTACACGAAAACCAGAAATGCCTCAGTTATGCGTGACTGGGAGTAATTATACATGTCCTATGTATATGTGCATGCATGCATGTACTGTATGTATTGTATTTAACTTATATAAATAAGTAAAAATATACACATACTTATACAACTGCAACATTTCCCCGTCGTGGTCACTGACCATAACTCTACGGGATGTATGAGATATTCATGAGGTCGTCTCATTGGTTCGCATATTGGAATTAGTGGCTATGATGGTGATTACGGAAGGAGGCCGAAGGTTCTGGACCGCAGCGAGAAGGGTCGGAAATTGTGCCCAGTTATTACTTTTGCATTAAACACTTTTTGTGCGGAGCAATGGATCGAAGCCTAGCCCTCTTATAGATTGGTTGAATTATATTTATTTTTTCATCTTATTTCTACTTATTTCTTTCTCTTATTTTATTTTACTGTTTTAATTTCTCTGTTATCACTTTTTCTTTTTTAATTTTCTTTTGTGATATTTCTTCTAATCCGTAATTAAGAATATTCACATTTTCTCGTTTACATTGAGGAGGCTGCATGATCTGGAGAAAGATAACTGTCATACAATCACAGAATCATGAATGTAATCAGCTGTGAAGTATATATATGTTATTACAAATATCCTTTCCAATATCCTAACAATAATCATATGGGAAAGCTTATGAAGAGTAGCTACCTGGTCAGCGTTACCTATTATCCATTTACATTACTTATAAAGATATGATTTCCCATCGGTTATGAATCCCCCCCCCCCCACTTCACACACACAAACACAGATTTTTTTTATTATTATTAAATATCATTTCAACATTTAATTCCGTTATTTTATAGTTTGTCCTTTTTTCTTGCTTTGATGTTAACCTTAATTAAGTATGAAAGAGGGGCAATGCCGATGTCGATAAAGACATGGTAATGATAAAAAATGTAAATATAATGATTATGATAATGATAAGTTCATATTGATATAGTTAATTATTATAAAGATTGAGGAAAAAGAAAGAAAACGAAAATCTAAAAAATATAGTAAAATACATATATGCTATTATGAAAATACACACACACACGAATATCCTTAGTTACTGCTGTTTCCCACCACGCCCCACTCCCCCCCTCCCCCACCCGATTTCCCCTTCCCCCTCCCCCCCACACCATCCCTGAAAGACTCACCCTCGCCGCCCAACTTACAGTTTCTCACAACTCCCTCGTGCCTACCTCTCTCTGCTACGTCTGCCCCGAACTTGAACTCCCGTTCTCTGGCCTCGTCCATACTCCCGCCCCAGCCTTCCCCGCTGACGCCTAGTGCCACGCCTGTTGCCCATTACCTCCCCTGATTCCTCGTCCTCGTGTCCTCCCGCATCTCCTCGTCCCCTCTCCCCCAATCGGAACTCTCCCCCTCCTCCTCAACGCCCGGCACTCTCAACTCCCCCTCCCCTATACACTCTTCCCTGTCTCCCCGCTGGCTCCTCTCATCACTTCACCTCCTTTCGTCGCGTTCCCACTCCGTGCGCGTCCATTTCTGCTCTATGCCTCTCTACCCCAAAATCGCCTCCCGTCTCGGTGTACCTCTCCTCCTACTCACCATTGCGTCCCCAGTCACCTTTATCCGCCTCTCTTCATCCCCGTCCTGTCCCTCCACCGTTATACTTTATCCCTACTCCCTCTCCATTCTCCCTCATTCCCCNCGTATGTGTGACCGTGTGTGTGTATGTGTTGATTCTTTTGTAGGTTTAAGTGTGTATGTGTGTAAGTGTTGTTTGTGTGTTAGTAAGAGTGTGTACCTGTGCGTTTAATGAATTCTCGATAAATGAAGCGACATAAACAAACAAGTATAAACAGACACGGGCATGCGTGCCTGAAACCCACAACGAAATTATTTACGAATAAAGGCCATATTATTTATAGTTCCATGTAGAGACTGTACATAAAAGCAAAGACACTATACACTTCCACAGTCCTCTTTTGCTTAAGATTCATGCTTAGTGGTAACGGGAAGCTGACATAGAAAGATGTATCTCAATACACGTAAGCATACTGAAGGTGTATGTGCGTGAAGGAGAGAATGGGAGACTCACAGAGACAAGACAGGGGCGTTTTCTGTACGCGTCATAAGAGTTAAATCCGGATTAAAGTTTATTCCAAATCCACAGTGCTTACGCGGATATAAGACACAGACGCAGACGCACCAGTCAATGCGATTATCTAAAAATCTGCTATTTTACATAGAAAAGCGGGTATGTGTGGTGACAATTAGCAGTCACCCTCTTTGAGTTTCATGTTACAACACTAATGTGATAACGAGACGGTTGCCACAAGAAAAAAATATATATATTTAGGATAGTATTACATCATTATGATAAGTACTAGTACCATTACAAATAAATACATATAGATGGCTTCAAATACTCACTGAATTCTATAAGCAGCTGAACTAAAGGTGTCAAACAAAAGATACTCGCAACATCAGTTTATTTTCATGGGACAGTTTTTGTCTCCGAGAGAAATTTCCACGAAATTTTAAAGTCATTGTAGTATAAAGATTTAGAAAGTTGGTACTTTGAATTTGAGAATCGTGATGTTAGTAAAAGCTTTCTTTTTTAGTCTATTGATATATTACACAAGTTGGCAGTGTATTTCAAACCTGGGTATAATATTGCCTTTTGTGTATCTATAAACTCTGGAATTCTCTGTGGGATTTTCTTTTCATGTTTCTTTTCACTGTTGAGAGTTATATCTACCGTTTGTGTATCCCACAAGCTATAAAAATATATGTTGATGAATTTTCACACATATCTTTAACATGAAAATGTCAGAATTTGTTTCATTATTGCCTATAATAAAAGGTAATGGCAACTCAACTCTATCTTTCTATGGAGTTGATGACGTTATTACGTATCAATAAATGATTGGTGGGATTAACTAGCTTGTTCTGCACATGTACTGGATTTAATTTTAAGCTTGGTGTGTATGCCATTGCGCATACACAGTGGTGAACTGGATTAAACTTTAATACTGGATTAACGCTTATGACCCCAACAGAAGACGCCCACAGTCAGGGATAGACACATAAAGACAAACTCAGAGACAGAGGCAAAGTCAGTTAAAAGAGGCAGGCGGACAGAAACAGATATGAAAAGAGACAGACAAAGAGAAACAAGCAAACCGACCGAGCCAGGGAAATAATAGAAATATATTTCTTAGGAATAATGGTCTCACTGCTGGCGGTTCTTCTGCTGACGTCCACGGTCTACGTGGATGCTGACGCCAGCCCGTTTCCTGGAGGTAAACATACATTAAAATATGTAGGCCTATTATGAATATATATACAAATATACATATATATATATATATTATTATATATACTATTATATATACACATATATTATACATTATATATATATGTATATATGGTTGATAAAATATATGTTTGTGTATATATAATTATTATTTATTTATATACATATATTAACATAAAATATATATGTATATGTATAGCACTCATACATATATATGTATATGTATTAATATATGTATATATTCATCCAGAATGTATCGTATATGTATATATATATATGTTGATGTGCTCATGCATACACATACACATTATGTGTATCCATATATAGTGTATATATGTGTGTTTATGTATATATAATTATATATACATATATATGTGTATATATAAAGAGAGAGAAAGATGTATATTTGTGTATTGTATATGTAATGTATTGTATATATATATATATATATATATATATATATGTATAATATATTGTATATATATATGTATATATAAATAATATATATATATATATATATACAATATAACATATATATATCATAATATGTATATAATATATATAAAATAATAATTAGACATATATGTATATATAACACATATTTGCATATACACATATACATGTATATTTATGCATATATATGGCGGTGTGTGGTGAATATACGCATTTACATATAATTTATTATATATATATATATTATATATATATATATATATATATTATATGTATGTATGTATGTATGGCGTGTGATTATATGCGTGTGTGTTGTGTAATTATACATATGCATTTATGTATATGTATATATAATATATATATATTATATATTATACTCATTTATTAATATGTGTATACACGTTTGTGTGTGTGCATCATGAGGCTCCTTTCGTTTATTAACGCCTCTAACATTCAAGGAGGGGTCCTTGTGCCGCCGCGGCCGCGGGTCGTCGCGTTGTGGTCGTCGAGGTTGTGAACAATATAGATGTCCACCCTTGAATTGTGTTAAGCCTTTCCTTTTTATAGGATTTTGTACTGTTTTGAAGGTAGATACCCATGATGCAATATTTCAAAATTTTTTCGTTTAAAATCGTTTCTCTTCTTTTTTTTCTTTTTTATAACTATAAAATCATTCATTGTGAAAATATTCTCCAAATCATAGCATAATACATCTAATCTTCCAATCTCCATATAAATATTCGTTTTTCATTTCAGAAGTATATTCCAGCCGTTGCGCTTATAATTCACACCATCCAGGGTTAATACATCGGACCGCCTACTGTTTGCTCATAGTAGAGGTTAAAGGGATCGTAAAAGAAACTCCTTTGGACACCCAGTCCCTGGTAACCCAACTTCTCGCTCGAGTGCAACGTACGTACGCTGGTATTCTCAGGTATATATTTTCAAAATTAACACGTTTTCGCTCTCATGGGTGACACTTCTCTGCTGGTGTCTTTCGCTTCTACATTATCTCCTACCGCAATGGCTTGACTACATCGCATCGCGAATTCAACACTCGTTCATCTCTCTCTCTAATCTAACAAACTCATAACACCCTCTCGCACCGTCATGATCTGGTATCTTCTACGCTCAGGCAAATGGACTGTCTTACCATACCTCCTACAAACACACACACATATACTCACTAGCTCCTATTTCGCCTATCCATCACCACACAATCGTCTCTCTTATCTCTCCTCTCCTCTCTTTTCTTCATCTCTCTCTCAAGTTCCTCTCTCTCGTCTCTTCTTCTCTCTACTGCTCTCTGACTCTCTCTCGTCCACACACACAGTCTCTCGTCTCCTCTCTCTCACCACACATCCACAACACACACACACACACACACACACATATATACTATATATATAACTATATTATCCTATATATATTATATATTCATCTCTATTACCCGTTCACCTAGAATATATTATATATTATATATGATACATATATATATATGTATCTAATATCTCCATATAGCATATGTAATCAGTGTTTAACGAGAGTCCCATTCCGGTCACGGTGATAGTCTTTTGCCATTAATCCACTCGGAAACAATACTAACGCATGAAACCTGATCAGATATGGATTACGCTGACTTCGCTAATAAAATGAACTATATAGAGACTTAAAGAGTGCACATAGTGATGAAGAGAGAGGGAGTTACGGGCATGGAACTGAGCAGGAGAGATTTGGAAAGATATGAAACATATAGAGATGGAAGAGACAGATGTGAAAAAAGGATAAATAAAGTGTATGTATAATCATGAGATATAGAGAAGGAATGACAGCAAGGAGAGGAAATGCAGAGAGCATTCTATGCTATGTTATTGTCTATGAAGTTGATGTTATATGTTAAGCACTGTAGAAGTAGTTGTTATGTCGAATAAGTAATGAAACACACATGCGTAAATTAAATGTCAGCGTATTAGACAGGCAGAGCATTATAAGATATATGTAGATAAGAGATATCAGATGATAAGAAAGGAGGTGAGTTGAGAATGAATTGAGAAGAAGCACGCAAACGACATATAAGCAGACACAGAGAGAGGCGAGCACAGAGAGAGACACCTCGAGAGAAGACAAGAGGAGAGAGGGAAGGGAGAGATAGAGAGAGAGAGGAGGAGAAGTGAGGAGAAAGAGATGAGAGAAGAGAGAGAAGAGAGAGAGAGAGAGAGAGAGCCGAAGCACAAGAGCACGAGAGAGCAGAACAGCAGAACAAGAAGAGACAGTAATTCGAGTAGAAGATGACCAGAATAAGCAGATAATGAATGAAGAGAGAGAGAGTAGAAGAGAGAGAGAGATGAAGAGAGAGTGAGTATGAGGAGAGAGAGTCATGGATGCGTAGGAGATGATGCATGGAAGATAGAGGAGAGAGAATGACAAAGAGGAGGAGGAGAGAGAATCCACATGAATATGAGATGAATGATGAGACCCTCAGATAAGAGAAGAGAGAGAAAGGAATAGAGATGCGAGAGAGAAGCAGAAGAGAGAGAGAGGAGGTGAGAGATAAGAGAGATGCACTAAATCACCCAGTTATTAATATATATATATATAGAGAATAAGGAGAAGGATAATAAAGAAACATGAGAGAGAGAATAATGACTGTATAATTAACATTATCTGGGAGTTAAAATCAGATGTAGACACCATTAAGATCACTTCAATTTAAGCATATTCTACCGTCATTTAATAAGGTATATAAATATCCCTAACTAATTAAAATCTTATCAGTATCATGTTACATAAAAGGTGCAAATATATTATATTTATGCACAATAATCAAGAAATGAGTAAAATGTTAAGCATTCATAATATATATATATCATAATTCTATACTACCAGACTACATTATTTGTTAATAATTATTATTTATCACGATTCTCTATACATCATCATTATTCCTAGTTATTATATTATTTCGTTATTATTTAGAGCAACTCATAGTTGAGAACTTATTTCCTAGCATTATGCATGTATGCATATTTATATATGATGATATTAAAATCAGGTGTATATTAAACTGCATATGAGTATAACTGTTTAACAAATTTATTATTATAGTATAATTCGTAAGTCATTACTTATTATTCTTATATGTTACTATCCATAGTTCTTCATGCTATATTCGTCTATACGTTTACATCTCACATCATATCATATCACTTCTATACTACTCATCTATGTCTATATCCATAGCATGTACTCTACATATATTATACCACTGCATATAAATATAATAAACATATATTACATACATACAATATATATGTATATCTATCACACTATATAGCCGTTATTGCAATAGTATGCGTCACTATATCACAAAAATACATGTATTGCTGTGTGTATATATCTCTAATATGTGTACTACTAGTACTCTATGCAACGTATGTATAGTGTATACACTCTAAGTATATCATATTAGACACTACATGATACAATATATATAGTGTTTGTATATAATAGAATATATAATGAATATACATGTAATACTGTCATATATACTTCAATAAATATACACTACATAAAACATACATTCAGCATACACATAACATGCCCAACACTACGGCACATGCACACATACACACTCACACATACATACATCTTCACCACACACACACACACGTACACATCGGGCCACAACACACAGAACAGACACACATTATACTTACATACATATATCTGTGTATGTATACTCTCTATATATTATATTACTTATATATCTTATATATTATATATCAATAGTATAAATGTATATATATGTTGTGTCTGTGCACGTAATTATAGCACATACCATACTGAGTTCGACTGGATATAACTCACTAACCACAGCACACATACGCACATGCACCACCGCCAAACATACAGGCCCAGCCACACACATATATTTATATTATATACTATATACCATATATATAGTATATGATATACGTTAGTATACGTAATAATCTATATATATTGATCCTATATGTACACATATGTGAGTGTTGGTATCTCTGTGGTATGTGTGGCAACTATTACTATATATCTATACTATGAAGTATTAATACTATATATATAATATATATATATATATATAAGCTATAGTATATATAATATATTATATAATATATAATTATATTATATATATATATATATATTTATATGTTATTGAATGTATATATGTATATTATAACTGTGCGTTTGTCATGACTCCTGTTGTCCCTAACTATCTTAGGCCTGGATCGAGGTGGTCCCCTCAACGACAAGGGACCTCTGAAACTGTAAGCACCTTTGCACGGTCATACTATAACTTTTTTTTAAATCAAAGTACCCGTGATATATTTTTTGAAATCGAATATGCGAATTTCACGTTAAATATTTTTTTTTTTTTTTTTATCAACACCTTTGAAAAGATCCTCCCATCTAGGTCACTTTATATCAATGCTTCCATATGTTATATGATTTTTCTTACTTGAAGAGTATTCATGTTGCTTTTCATTCACACACATCCAGGGAGAAGCCACCGAGACACGCCCACTTCCGGTCGGCCAATTTAGGGACAGGTTGAAGAAGGGAAATTAGAGGATGGTGAGTGAAACCTCCCTTGGAAACCTTGCCTGAAGAAAACCTCTCGAAATTGCTGGATCAGAGGTTTCAAATAAAATTTTGTTACTTGGGACTTCGGGACTTTGTTTACCTGATCCTAATGAAAGTTTGTTAATCTACGGAGTGATGACTGATTATACTGAACAACAAATAGAGAGATGGATAGACAGGTAAATTGATTGGCGGAGAGATGGAAATAGAATGGTAATTTTATAGAAGGATAGATAGATCTTATACATCGATGGAATGATTCGAACATAGATGGACACACTGGTAGATGGATGGATTAACTAGAATAAAATTATATGCACACACACACACACACACACACACACACACACACACACACACACACACACACATATATATATAATATATATATATATATATATATATATATATATATCCATACAAATACAGATATTCAGATCATATATAAGTGGTTCTTTAAAATGTGATGAAAATTTCATGTCAGCCATTATGAAATGGCCATCCAATTACTTCAGTGTCTGACATTTCCATGAGTTTAATCAAGGGAAATTCGTCAGTTGATTATCCTTTTCAGAGTGTGGAAAATGGGTTCCTTCATATCTGCGTGTATTCTCTTTGCTTTTAATCTCTTTGGTG
The DNA here is from genome assembly GCF_003789085.1 of Penaeus vannamei. Taxonomy (NCBI): domain Eukaryota; kingdom Metazoa; phylum Arthropoda; class Malacostraca; order Decapoda; family Penaeidae; genus Penaeus; species Penaeus vannamei. The sequence goes on along the minus strand of NW_020869093.1, from coordinate 209,594 downwards.
TAATTTAATGTACACGAAAACCAGAAATGCCTCAGTTATGCGTGACTGGGAGTAATTATACATCCTATGTATATGTGCATGCATGCATGTACTGTATGTATTGTATTTAACTTATATAATAAGTAAATATACACATACTTATACAACTGCAACATTTCCCCGTCGTGGTCACTGACCATAACTCTACGGGATGTATGAGATATTCATGAGGTCGTCTCATTGGTTCGCATATTGGAATTAGTGGCTATGATGGTGATTACGGAAGGAGGCCGAAGGTTTCTGGACCGCAGCGAGAAGGGTCGGAAATTGTGCCCAGTTATTTTTTGCATTAAACACTTTTTGTGCGGAGCAATGGATCGAAGCCTAGCCCTCTTATAGATTGGTTGAATTATTATTTATTTTTCATCTTATTTTCTACTTATTTCTTTCTCTTATTTTATTTTACTGTTTTAATTTCTCTGTTATCACTTTTTCTTTTTCTTAATTTTCTTTTGTGATATTTCTTCTAATCCGTAATTAAGAATATTCACATTTTCTCGTTTACATTGAGGAGGCTGCATGATCTGGAGAAAGATAACTGTCATACAATCACAGAATCATGAATGTAATCAGCTGTGAAGTATATATATGTTATTACAAATATCCTTTCAATATCCTAACAATAATCATATGGGAAAGCTTATGAAGAGTAGCTACCTGGTCAGCGTTACCTATTATCCATTTACATTACTTATAAAGATATGATTTCCCATCGGTTATGAATCCCCCCCCCCCCCACTTCACACACACAAACACAGATTTTTTTTTATTATTATTAAATATCATTTCAACATTTAATTCCGTTATTTTATAGTTTGTCCTTTTTTCTTGCTTTGATGTTAACCTTAATTAAGTATGAAAGAGGGGCAATGCCGATGTCGATAAAGACATGGTAATGATAAAAAAATGTAAATATATGATTATGATAATGATAAGTTCATATTGATATAGTTAATTATTATAAAGATTGAGGAAAAAGAAAGAAAACGAAAAATCTAAAAAATAAGTAACATACATATATGTATATGAATACACACACGCATATATAATGGTTAAAGCATAGGACTGAAAGACTCACGACAATCTGAGTTCGAGGGGTCGAGTCCGGCTGGGCGTTGTTCCCCTGGACAAGGAACTCTCCTCGATTGCCTGCGGCCCACATTCGACATGTGGTTGGTGATAGCAAGAGCGTGCAACCGTAAAATCCCAACTTCATCTTTTATGATGCTTAATACGGTGCAAATGAGAGATGGCGCAGGACATACCAAGTTGGAGGAACCGTTTTCGAATGGCTGACCCTAATAGAGACTAAAGCAATAAAAAAAAAAAAAAAAATGTGTGTATGGATGAATATATGTATATATGCTCATCAAAATACACATTAATATATCATGTATTTATATATATATATATATATATATATATATATATATATATATATATATATATATACATACATTTATGTATATATATACATATATATATACTTATACATTTATGTATATATATACATATATATGTCTACATACATATATATATGTATGTAGATATATATATGTATATGTATGTATATACACATATGTATACATATATATACATACATGTAATATATATACATATATAGAGAAATATTCAATATATGTTTATATGTATATATACATATACATGTATATATATTATACATATATACACATATATACACACATTTGTATACGTCTTTCTCGATATATGTATATACATATATATATATATATATATATATATATATATATATATATATATATATGAAAATATATACATATAGATATATATGTGTATATATATATACAAAAACACATTTATATGTGTATACAAAAATGTAGATAAGATAAATAAAATAAGTAGAATTGGCTGCAGTTTAATTTCCAACAAAAAAAGGGTATCTTTTAGTTTTCAGCCTTTAACTCAAAACGTAAAAGGTTATAAATGAGCCTCGATATCTCCTACCATGCCCAATGTGATGTTTCTAAACATTTTGGATGATGAAACCGATCTCTAGCTCAAACACTAACAAAATTATGGCAGACTCATTTTTTCGTTAAAGTTTGGTTGTTCTGTTACAGGATAACACCCTAATGTGTATACAAAATATATATATATACATATATATGTAAGCATATGTTTTATATATACATTGATATACACACACACCCTAATATATACATATATATGTATGTATGTACAAGTACATATATGTATATATTTGTATATATACACATATATAAACATATATATGTATACATACACACATATATACTTATATATGTATATATATGTATATATACACATATGTATATACTTCTATATGTATATATATATGCTTATATATAAATACACATGTATACATGTATATGTTTATATATTTATTTATCTTTATTCAGTCATACATATGTATGGATGTGTATGGATGTGTTATGCCTGCACATTCTGTGCGTATGTGTGTGCGCGTGTGTGTGTGTTCGCAAGATTGTGCACCTGTGCGTTTTAATGAATTCTCGAAAGATCAATCGACATGAAGAAACAAGTATAAACAGACACGGCATGCGTGACTGAAACGCCAAACGAAACATTATTTACAAATACCATATTATTTACAGTTCCAAGTGGAGACTATATAAAAAGCAGACTATATACACTTCCGTTCTCATGCTCAGTGGGCAACGGGAAGCGGACATAGAAAGATGTACCTCATACGTAAGCATACTGAGGGAGTATATGCGTGAAGGAGACAAAGACAAAGTCAGAGACAAAGGCATAGACCCAAGGTATTAATTGAAATATATTTCTCAGGAATAATGGTCTCAGTGCTGGCGGTTCTTCTGCTGTCGTCCTCGATTTACGTGGATGCTGACGCCAGCCCGTATCCTGGAGGTAAAATATACATTAAATATGTAGGCCTATTCAAGAATACATATGTATACGTAAATGAATACTTGTGTGTGTATATATGTATATATGTATTTATATGTATGGATGTATATACATGCATGCGCACATGCACAGAAACACACACATATATACATATATATATTTATATGTATATGTATACAAATATGAGTGTTGTATGTGTTTATGCATATATATATGTATATATGTATGCATGTATGTATATACGTATATGTATTTCTATGTAGATATGTATTTATACTAATGGTGTACGTTTGTTATGACTCCTGTTGTTATCCCTATCCTAGGCCTGGAACGAGGTCGTCCCAAAGGCAAGTGACCTCTGAAAATGTAAGCACCTTTTGCTCGGTCATACTATTACAATTTTTGAATTAAAGTATCCGTGATATATATATATGTATATATATATATATATTTATTTATTTATTATTTATTTATGAAATCAAACTCCTTTAAAAAGATCCTCCCATCTATAACACCATATCAACGCTTCCATATGTTATATTATTGTTCTTGAAGAGTATTCATATTGCTTTTCATTCACACACATCCAGGTGGAAGCCACTGAGCTACCGCCCACGTCCGTTCGGCCATCTTAGGAACGGTTGAAGAAGGGAAATTAAAGGACGGTGAGTGAAACTTCCCTTGGAAACCTTGCCTGAAGAAACCCTCTCGAAATTGCTGGGATCAGAGGTTTCAAATAAAGTCTTGTTACTAGGGACTTTGGGATTTTGTTTTCCTGTTCCTTTAGAGGTTTGTTAATCTACGGAGTGATGACTGCTTATACTGAAACAATAGAGAGATGGATAGACAGGTAAATTGATTGGCGGAGAGATGGAAATAGAATGGAAATTTATAGGATAGATAGATCTGATAGATAGATGGAATGATTCCGAACATAGATGGACACACTGGTAGATGGATGGATTAACAACTAGAAATAGATTATATGCTTATATATATATATATATATATATATATATATATATATATATATATATATATATATATATATATATATATATATATATATATATATATAGCAATGCATACAATTACAGATATTCAGATCATATACAAGTGGCTTCTTTAAAATATGACTGAAAATTTCATTTCAGCCGGTGTGAAATGGTCATCCTATTACTTCAGTGTTTGACAATTTCGTCAGCTGATTATCCTTTTCAGAGTGTGGAAAATGGGTTCCTTCATATCTGCGAGTATTCTCTTTGCTTTTAATCTCTTTGGTGTAAGTTAATGTGCACGAAAACCAGAAACGCCTCAGTTGTGAGTGACTGGGAGTAAATGATATGAGACTGTCCTATGTATGTGCGCATGCATTCATGTATGTATGTACTGCATGTATTGTATTTAATTTATATAGATAAGTAAATATACACATACTTATACAACTGCAACACTTTCCCGTCGTGGTCACTGGCCATAACTCTACGGGATGTATGAGATATTCATGAGGTCGTCTCATAGGTTCGAATATTGGAATTAGTGGCTATGTTGGTGATTACGGAAAGAGGCCGAAGGTTCTGGACCGCAGCGAGAAGGTTCGGAAATTGTGCCCAGTTATTACTTATGTATTAAACACTTTTTGTGCGGAGCAGTGGATCGAAGCCTAGCCCTCTTCTAGATTGGTTGAATTATAATTTATTTTCATTTTATTTTCAACTTATTCCTTTCTCTTATTTTGTTTTACTCTTTAAAAATTTCTCTGTTATCTCTTTTTCTTTTTCTTATTCTTAATTTTCTTTGGTGATATTTCTTCTTATCCGTAATTAAGAAAATTCACACTTGCATTTTCTCGTTTACATTGAGGAGGCTGCATGATCTGGAGAAAGATAACTGTCATACAATCACAGAATCGTTAATGTAATCAGCTGTGAAGTATATATATGTTATTACAAATATCCTTTCCGATATCCTAGCAATAATCATATGTGAAAGCTTATGAAGAGTAGCTACCTGGTCAACGTTACCTATTATCCATTTATATTACTTATAATGATTGTGAATTCCTTTCAGTTATGAATCCACCCCCCCTTCACACAAAACAAACAAACACATAGATCTTTTTATGAACTATCAATTCAACATTTAATTCCGTTATTTTATTGTTTGTCCTTATTTTCTTACTTTGGAGTTTACCTTAATTAAGTATGAAATAGGGGCAATGCCGATGACGAAAAAGACATGGTAATGATAAAAGATGTATAGATAATTATTATGATAATGATATTCATATTCATATAGATGCAGTTAATGATAATTATAAAGATTAATTAAGGAAAAAGAAAGAAAACGAAAATAAGTAAACATACATATATGTATATGAATACACACATGTATATAATGGTTAAAGCAAAAGAATGAAAGACGACAATCTGAGTTCGAGGGATCGAGTCCCGGCTGGCGCGTTGTTCCCCTGGACAAGGAACTCTCCTCGATTGCCTGCGGCCCACATTCGACGTGTGGTTGGTGATAGCAAGAGCGTGCAACCGTAAAATCCCAACTTCATCTTTTATGATGCCTAATACGGTGCAGATGAGAGATGGCGCAGAACAGACCAAGTTGGAGGAACCGTATTCGAATGGCTGACCCTAATAGAGACTAAAGCAATAAAAAAGAAAAAAAATGTGTGTATGGATGAATATACATATGCAAATGCTCGTCAAAATACACATTTTTATATATACGTATTTTTATATACATATATACTTATGTGTATGTCTATATATATATATATATATATATATATATATATATATATATATATATGTATATAACTCTTATATTCAATATATGTATATATGCATATATACCTATATATGTATATATATTATATATATGTGTGTGTGTGTGTGTATGTATATATAATACATATATACACGTATCTATACGCACATGGATATATCTTTCTCGATATATATACATTTATATATACAAATACAATTTATATGTGTGTATATAAATATTTATATAAAATAAATAGATGAAATAAAACAAGAATTGTCTGCGGTTGAATTTCCAATAAAAAGATATATATCTTTTAGTTTTCAACCCCTAATTCAAAACGTAAATGTTTTGTTTCTAAACTGACATCTAGCTCAAACATTGACAAAGTTATGGCAGACACGTTTTTTTTTTCGCTAAAGTTTGGTTATTCTGTTATAGGATGACATGGTATGTATAGAAATATATATATATATATATATATATATATATATATATATATGTATGTATGTATGTATGTATGTATGTATGCATATGTTTACATATACATGGATATACACACACCTAATGTATATACAAATCCATATTATACATATACATGTATATATGTATGTATGAATGTATATATATTTATGTCATATATATATATATATATATATATATATATATATATATATATATATATATATATATATATATATATATATATATATATATATATATATATATATATATATATATATATATATATGCGCGCGTGTGTGTGTGTGTGTGTGTGTGTGTGGATGTGTGTTTGTGTCTGCGTGTATGTATGTGTATGCGTGTGTGTGACCGTGTGTGTGTGTATGTGTGTTTGTCTTTGTAGGTTTAAGTGTGTATGTGTGTAAGTGTGTGTTTGTGTGTTAGTAAGAGTGTGTACCTGTGCGTTTAATGAATTCTCGAAAATGAAGCGACATAAACAAACAAGTATAAACAGACACTCATGCGTGACTGAAACCCCCAACGAAACATTATTTACGAATAAAGGCCATATTATTTATAGTTCCATGAAGAGACTGTACATAAAAAGCAAAGACACTATACACTTCCACAGTCTCTTTGCTTAAGATTCATGCTTAGTGGGTAACGGGAAGCTGACATAGAAAGATGTATCTCAATACACGTAAGCATACTGAAGGTGTAAATGCGTGAAGGAGAGAATGAGAGAGTCACAGAGACAGAGACATAGGGCGTCTTCTGTACGCGTCATAAGAGTTGAATCCGGATTAAAGTTTATTCCAAACCCACAGTGCTTGCACAGATATAAGACACAGACGCAGACGCACCAGTCAATGCGATTATCAGAAAATCTGCTATTTTACATAGAAAAGCGGGTATGTGTGGTGACAATTAGCAGTCACCCTCTTTGAGTTTCATGTTACACACTAATGTTGATAACGATATGGTTGATACAGAGAAAAATATATATATATATATACACACATATACGATAGTATTATATCATTGTGATATGTACTTGTACCATTACAAATAAATACATATAAATGGCTTCAAATACTCACTGAATTCTATAAGCAGCTGAACTAAAGGTGTCAAACAAAAGATACTCGTAACATCAGTTTATTTTCATGGGACAGTTTTGTCTCCGAGAGAAATTTCCACGCAATTTTAAAGTCATTGTAGTATAAAGATTCAGGAAGTTGGTACTTTGAATTTGAAATCGTGATGTTAGTAAAAGCTTTCTTTTTTTAGTCTATTGATATATTACATAAGTTGAGAGTGTATTTCAAACCTGGGTCTAATATTGCCTTTTGTGTATCTGTAAATTCTCTGTGGGATTTTTTTTCATTTTTCTTTCACTGTTGAGAGTTATATCTACAGTTTGAGTATCCCACAAGCTATAAAAATATATGTTGTTGAATTTTCACACATATCTTTAACATGAAAATGTCAGAATTTGTTTCATTATTGCCTATAATAAATGGTAATGGCAACTCAACTCTATCTTTTCTATGGAGTTGATGACGTTATTACGTATCAATAAATGATTGGTGGGATTAACTAGCTTGTTCTGCACATGTACTGGATTTAATTTTAAGCTTGGTGTGTATGCCATTGCGCATACACAGTGGTGAACTGGATTAAACTTTAATACTGGATTAACGCTTATGACCCCTACAGAAGACGCCCACAGTCAGGGATAGAGACATAAAGACAAACTCAGAGACAGAGGCAAAGTCAGTTAAAAGAGGCAGGCGGACAGAAACAGATATAAAAGAGACAGACAGACAGAAAAACAAGCAAACCGACCGAGCCAGGGAAATAATAGAAATATATTTCTTAGGAATAATGGTCTCACTGCTGGCGGTTCTTCTGCTGACGTCCACAGTCTACGTGGATGCTGACGCCAGCCCGTTTCCTGGAGGTAAAACATACATTAAATATGTAGGCCTATTCATGAATATATATACATTGCTATACATATATATACATATATATATGCACACATATATACATATTATATATATATATATATATATATATATATATATATATATATATATATATATATATATATATGTATGTATGTATGTATATAAATGTATGTATATGTGTGCACATATATAAGTATATATTTATATACATATATACACATAGAAATAAATATATGTATATGTATACACTCATACATATATGTATATGTATTAATATATGTATATTCATCCATATATGTATCTATATATGTATATATATATGTATGTGTGTGTGTGTGTGCGTATGCATACATACACATTATTATGTGTATCCATATATATGTATATATGTGTGTTTATATATATATATTATACATACATATATATGTGTATATATAAAGAGAGAGAGAGAGATGTATATATGTGTATGTATATGTATGTATTTACATATATATATCATATATATATGTATGTATGTATATATATTTGTATATATATATGTATATGCATAAATATATATATATATATATATATATATATATATAGGTATGTATATACATATATATACAAATATATATATACATACATACCTACATATATGTATATATACACATATTTGCATATATATGTATACATATACATATATATTTATGCATATATATGGGCGTGTGTGTGAATATACGCACATTTATGTACATATATATATATATATATATATATATATATATATATATATATATATATATATATATATATATATGGCGTGTGTTAATATGCGTGTGTGTATGTGTACATATACATATGCATTTATGTATATATGTATGTATATATATTTATTTATATACCTATTTATAAATATGTGTATACACGTTTGTGTGTGTGCATCATGAGGTCCTTTCGTTTATTAACGCCTCTAACCATTCAAGGTAGGGGTCCTTGTGCCCGCCGCGGCCGTTGTGGTCGTCGGCGTTGTGGTCGTCGAGGTTGTGAACAATATAGATGTCCACCCTTGAATTGTGTAAGCCTTTCCTTTTTATAGGTTTTGTACTGTTTGAAGGTAGATACCCATGATGCAATTATTTCAAAATGTTTTTCGTTTAAGAACGTTTCTCTTTTTTCTTCTTTTTATAAACTATAAAATCATTCATTGTGAAAATATTCTCCAAATCATAGCATAATACATCTAATCTTCCAATCTCCATATAATATTTTTTGCATTTCAAAGTATATTCACGTTGCCTTTATTCACACACATCCAGGGTTAATACATCGACCGCCTACCGTTTGCTCCTAGTAGAGGTTAAGGATCGTAAAAGAAACCTCCTTTGGACACCCAGTCCTGAAGAAACTCCCGCACGATAGTGGGATCAGGAAATTTTTCAAATAAAGTTTTGTTTATGGGAACTTTGGGCCTTTGTTTACATATTCCTACCGAAGGTTTGACAATGTACGGAATAACAACCGAACATAATAACAACAAATACCGAGAGATGGATTACCAGGTAAATTGACTGTTTACATACTCCTACAACACACACACACATATATATATACATGCACACACACACACACACACACACACACACACACACACACACACACACACACACATATATATATATATATATATATATATATATATATATATATATATATATATATATATATATATATATATATATATATATATATATATACAATGTATATAGTGTTTACGAGAGTCATTTCGGTCACGGTGAAATCTTTTGGCCATTAATACTGAAACAATAAATGCAGAAACTGATAGATTGATAATCGGATGTATAGATGGCTATAGATAAACTTAAAGATGCATTGATAAAGATATAGATAGGTGGATCTACAGATAGATTGAAAGATAAACATATAGATGGACAGACAGAGAAAACAGATATAGTTGTATGCATACATAGATATAAAGCAATGCACACAAATGTAGATATGCAGATACATTTCTTTTTTTTTTTTTTTTTTTTTTACTGTAATTTTCATGTCAGATATTATGAAACAACCATCTAATTATTTCAGCGTTTAACCACATTATATATATGTATATATTTTCATATATAAAGGTTTGTATACTTACACACACACATACACACAAACGCACACACACACGCACACACACACACGCACATACACACATACTCATATACAAATACATATATATATTTATATATTCGTGAGTGTGTTTCTGTGCGTGATATCTGAATAAATACATAGAGGTATGCATATATATATATATATATATATATATATATATATATATATATATATATATATATATATATATATATACAAACATATACATATATAAATATATATAAGTATATACATATATGCATATATATATATATATATATATATATATATATATATATATATATATATATATATATATATATATATATGCATGTATACATAGTTAAATAGATATGCAGGTGTATATTAATGCATATATATACATCTATATATAGATACATGTATGTATATATATTTATATATGTATACATAGTTTTATGTATATGTATATATATTCAATATATATACATATGTATATATGTATACATACATGTACATATATATACATGCATATAAATATACATAAACATATATACATACATACATATATATATGTATATATTTATACATATGCATGTGTGTGTGTGTATGTGTGTGTATATACTAATATGTGTATACTATATACACGTATGTATATGTATATAAGTATACATATTACATACATATACAATATATATAGGTTTGTATATAAATAGATATATATGAATATACATGTATATGCATATATATTCATAAATATACACACAAAAACATACACAGATACACACATGCACATACGCACATGCAAACATACACACACACATACATACACTCACACACACACACACACACGTACACGGGCACACACACACAAACAGACACACATATATACATACATATATGTGTATGTATATATATATATATATATATATATATACATATATAATGTATATATATATGTGTGTCTGTGTACGTATATATACACATACATATAGTTAGATGGATATAACACACTAACACACACACATACGCACATGCACAGAAACATACACACACATATATTTATACATATATATATATATATATATATATATATATATATATATATATATATATATATATGTACACATATGTGAGTGTTGGTATCTGTGTGTATGTGTGCATGTATATATATATATATATATATATATATATATATATATATATATATATATATATATATATATATATATATATATACATTTATATGTATTCCAATGTATATAAGTATATATATCTGGTGTGCGTTTGTCATGACTCCCTGTTGTCCCTAACTATCCTAGGCCTGGATCGAGGTGGTCCCCTCAACGACAAGGGACCTCTGAAACTGTAAGCACTTTTGCACGGTCATACTATTGTACTTTTTTTTTAATTAAAGTACCCGTGATATATTTTTTTGAAATCGAATATGCGAATTTCACGTTAATATTTTTTTTTTCTTTTTTATCAACACCTTTGAAAAGATCCTCCCATCTATGTAACTTTATATCAATGCTTCCATATGTTATATGATTTTTCTTACTTGAAGAGTATTCTTGTTGCTTTTCATTCACACACATCCAGGGAGAAGCCACCGAGACACCGCCCACTTCCGGTCGGCCAATTTAGGGACAGTTGAAGAAAGGAAATTAAAGAACGGTGAGTGAAACCTCCCTTGGAAACCTTGCCTGAAGAAACCCTCTCGAATTTGCTGGGATGAGAGGTTTCAAATAAAATTTTGTTACTTGGGACTTCGGGACTTTGTTTACCTGATCCTAATGAAAGTTTGTTAATCTACGGAGTGATGACTGATTATACTGAAACAACAAATAGAGAGATGGATAGACAGGTAAATTGATTGGCGGAGAGATGGAAATAGAATGGTAATTTTATAGAAGGATAGATAGATCTTATACATCGATGGAATGATTCGAACATAGATGGACACACTGGTAGATGGATGGATTAACTAGAAATAGATTATATGCACACACACACACACACACACACACACACACACACACACACACACACAATAATATATATATATATATATATATATATATATATATATATATATATATATATATCCATACAAATACAGATATTCAGATCATATATAAGTGGCTTCTTTAAAATGTGATTGAAAATTTCATGTCAGCCATTATGAAATGGCCATCCAATTACTTCAGTGTCTGACATTTCCATGAGTTTAATCAAGGGGAAATTCGTCAGTTGATTATCCTTTTCAGAGTGTGGAAAATGGGTTCCTTCATATCTGCGTGTATTCTCTTTGCTTTTAATCTCTTTGGTGTAATTTAATGTACACGAAAACCAGAAATGCCTCAGTTATGCGTGACTGGGAGTAATTATACATGTCCTATGTATATGTGCATGCATGCATGTACTGTATGTATTGTATTTAACTTATATAAATAAGTAAATATACACATACTTATACAACTGCAACATTTCCCCGTCGTGGTCACTGACCATAACTCTACGGGATGTATGAGATATTCATGAGGTCGTCTCATTGGTTCGCATATTGGAATTAGTGGCTATGATGGTGATTACGGAAGGAGGCCGAAGGTTCTGGACCGCAGCGAGAAGGTCGGAATTGTGCCCAGTTATTACTTTTGCATTAAACACTTTTTGTGCGGAGCAATGGATCGAAGCCTAGCCCTCTTATAGATTGGTTGAATTATTATTTTTTCATCTTATTTTCTACTTATTTCTTTCTCTTATTTTATTTTACTGTTTTAATTTCTCTGTTATCACTTTTTCTTTTTCTTAATTTTCTTTTGTGATATTTCTTCTAATCCGTAATTAAGAATATTCACATTTTCGTTTACATTGAGGAGGCTGCATGATCTGGAGAAAGATAACTGTCATACAATCACAGAATCATGAATGTAATCAGCTGTGAAGTATATATATGTTATTACAAATATCCTTTCCAATATCCTAACAATAATCTTATGAAGAGTAGCTACCTGGTCAGCGTTACCTATTATCCATTTACATTACTTATAAAGATATGATTTCCCATCGGTTATGAATCCCCCCCCCCCCCCTTCACACACACAAACACAGATTTTTTTTTTTATTATTATTAAATATCATTTCAACATTTAATTCCGTTATTTTATAGTTTGTCCTTTTTTCTTGCTTTGATGTTAACCTTAATTAAGTATGAAAGAGGGGCAATGCCGATGTCGATAAAGACATGGTAATGATAAAAAATGTAAATATAATGATTATGATAATGATAAGTTCATATTGATATAGTTAATTATTATAAAGATTGAGGAAAAAGAAAGAAAACGAAAATCTAAAAAATAAGTAAACATACATATATGTATATGAATACACACACACGCATATATAATGGTTAAAGCATAGGACTGAAAGACTCACGACAATCTGAGTTCGAGGGATCGAGTCCCGGCTGGCGCGTTGTTCCCCTGGACAAGGAACTCTCCTCGATTGCCTGCGGCCCACATTCGACATGTGGTTGGTGATAGCAAGAGCGTGCAACCGTAAAATCCCAACTTCATCTTTTATGATGCTTAATACGGTGCAAATGAGAGATGGCGCAGGACATACCAAGTTGGAGGAACCGTATTCGAATGGCTGACCCTAATAGAGACTAAAGCAATAAAAAAAAAAAAAAAAAATGTGTGTATGGATGAATATATGTATATATGCTCATCAAAATACACATTAATATATCATGTATTTATATATATATATATATATATATATATATATATATATATATACTTATACATTTATGTATATTATACATATATATATACTTATACATTTATGTATATATATACATATATATACATACATATATATATGTATGTAGATATATATATGTATATGTATGTATATACACATATGTATACATATATATACATACATGTAATATATATACATATATGAGAAATATAATATATGTTTATATGTATATACATATACATGTATATATATTATATATATATACACATATATACACACATTTGTATACGTCTTTCTCGATATATGTATATACATATATATATATATTATATATATATATATATATTATATATATATATGAAAATATATACATATAGATATATATGTGTATATATATATACAAAAACACATTTATATGTGTATACAAAAATGTAGATAAGATAAATAAAATAAGTAGAATTGGCTGCAGTTTAATTTCCAACAAAAAAGGGTATCTTTTAGTTTTCAGCCTTTAACTCAAAACGTAAAAGGTTATAAATGAGCCTCGATATCTCCTACCATGCCCAATGTGATGTTTCTAAACATTTTTGGATGATGAAAACCGATCTCTAGCTCAAACACTAACAAAATTATGGCAGACTCATTTTTTCGTTAAAGTTTGGTTGTTCTGTTACAGGATAACACCCTAATGTGTATACAAATATATATATATACATATATATGTAAGCATATGTTTATATATACATTGATATACACACACACCCTAATATATACATATATATGTATGTATGTACAAGTACATATATGTATATATTTGTATATATACACATATATAAACATATATATGTATACATACACACATATATACTTATATATGTATATATATGTATATATACACATATGTATATACTTCTATATGTATATATATGCTTATATATATAATACACATGTATACATGTATATGTTTATATATTTATTTATCTTTATTCAGTCATATATATGTATGGATGTGTATGGATGTGTTATGCCTGCACATTCTGTGCGTATGTGTGTGCGCGTGTGTGTGTGTTCGCAAGATTGTGCACCTGTGCGTTTTAATGAATTCTCGAAAGATCAATCGACATGAAGAAACAAGTATAAACAGACACGGCATGCGTGACTGAAACGCCAAACGAAACATTATTTACAAATACCATATTATTTACAGTTCCAAGTGGAGACTATATAAAAAGCAAAGACTATATACACTTCCGTTGTCATGCTCAGTGGGCAACGGGAAGCGGACATAGAAAGATGTACCTCATACGTAAGCATACTGAGGAGTATATGCGTGAAGGAGACAAAGACAAAGTCAGAGACAAAGGCATAGACCCAAGGTATTAATTGAAATATATTTCTCAGGAATAATGGTCTCAGTGCTGGCGGTTCTTCTGCTGTCGTCCTCGATTTACGTGGATGCTGACGCCAGCCCGTATCCTGGAGGTAAAATATACGTTAAATATGTAGGCCTATTCAAGAATACATATGTATACGTAAATGAATACTTGTGTGTGTATATATGTATATATGTATTTATATGTATGGATGTATATACATGCATGCGCACATGCACAGAAACACACACATATATACATATATATATTTATATGTATATGTATACAAATATGA
>NW_020869093.1:168878-186378 GCF_003789085.1 Penaeus vannamei | reverse complement strand
TATATATACATATATGCATATATATATATATATATATATATATATATATATATATATATATATATATATATATATATATATATATATGCATGTATACATAGTAAATAGATATGCAGGTGTATATTAATGCATATATATACATTTATATATAGATACATGTAAGTATATATATTTATATATGTATACATAGTTTTATGTATATGTATATATATTGAATATATATACATATGTATATATGTATACATACATGTACATATATATACATGCATATAAATATACATACATATATACATACATACATATATATGTATATATATATATATACCTATGCATGTATCATGTATGTGTGTGTATATACTAATATGTGTATACTATATACACGTATGTATATGTATATAAGTATACATATTACATACATATACAATATATATAGGTTTGTATATAAATAGATATATATGAATATACATGTATATGCATATATATTCATAAATATACACACATAAAACATACACAGATACACACATGCACATACGCACATGCAAACATACACACACACATACATACACTCACACACACACACACACGTACACGGGCACACACACACAAACAGACACACATATATACATACATATATGTGTATGTATATATATATATATATATATATATATATACATATATAAATGTATATATGTGTGTCTGTGCACGTATATATACACATACATATAGTTATGGATATAACACTAACACACACACATACGCACATGCACAGAAACATACACACACACACTATATTATATATATATATATATATATATATATATATGTACACATATGTGAGTGTTGGTATCTGTGTGTATGTGTGCATATATATATATATATATATATATATATATATATATATATATATATATATATATATATATATATATATATATATATATATATATATATATATACATTTATATGTATTCCAATGTATATATGTATATATATTGGTGTGCGTTTGTCATGACTCCCTGTTGTCCCTAACTATCCTAGGCCTGGATCGAGGTGGTCCCCTCAACGACAAGGGACCTCTGAAACTGTAAGCACCTTTGCACGGTCATACTATTGTACTTTTTTTTAAATTAAAGTACCCGTGATATTTTTTTTGAAATCGAATATGCGAATTTCACGTTAATATTTTTTTTTTTTTTTTTTTATCAACACCTTTGAAAAGATCCTCCCATCTATGTAACTTTATATCAATGCTTCCATATGTTATATGATTTTTCTTACTTGAAGAGTATTCTTGTTGCTTTTCATTCACACACATCCAGGGAGAAGCCACCGAGACACCGCCCACTTCCGGTCGGCCAATTTAGGGACAGTTGAAGAAGGAAATTAAAGAACGGTGAGTGAAACCTCCCTTGGAAACCTTGCCTGAAGAAACCTCTCGAATTGCTGGGATCAGAGGTTTCAAATAAAATTTTGTTACTTGGGACTTCGGGACTTTGTTTACCTGATCCTAATGAAAGTTTGTTAATCTACGGAGTGATGACTGATTATACTGAAACAACAAATAGAGAGATGGATAGACAGGTAAATTGATTGGCGGAGAGATGGAAATAGAATGGTAATTTTATAGAAGGATAGATAGATCTTATACATCGATGGAATGATTCGAACATAGATGGACACTGGTAGATGGATGGATTAACTAGAAATAAATTATATGCACACACACACACACACACACACACACACACACACACACACACACACACATATATATATAATATATATATATATATATATATATATATATATATATATATATACAAACAGATATTCAGATCATATATAAGTGGCTTCTTTAAAATGTGATTGAAAATTTCATGTCAGCCATTATGAAATGGCCATCCAATTACTTCAGTGTCTGACATTTCCATGAGTTTAATCAAGGGAAATTCGTCAGTTGATTATCCTTTTCAGAGTGTGGAAAATGGGTTCCTTCATATCTGCGTGTATTCTCTTTGCTTTTAATCTCTTTGGTGTAATTTAATGTACACGAAAACCAGAAATGCCTCAGTTATGCGTGACTGGGTAATTATACATGTCCTATGTATATGTGCATGCATGCATGTACTGTATGTATTGTATTTAACTTATATAAATAAGTAAATATACACATACTTATACAACTGCAACATTTCCCCGTCGTGGTCACTGACCATAACTCTACGGGATGTATGAGATATTCATGAGGTCGTCTCATTGGTTCGCATATTGGAATTAGTGGCTATGATGGTGATTACGGAAGGAGGCCGAAGGTTCTGGACCGCAGCGAGAAGGGTCGGAAATTGTGCCCAGTTATTACTTTTGCATTAAACACTTTTTGTGCGGAGCAATGGATCGAAGCCTAGCCCTCTTATAGATTGGTTGAATTATTATTTATTTTCATCTTATTTTCTACTTATTTCTTTCTTTATTTTATTTTACTGTTTTAATTTCTCTGTTATCACTTTTTCTTTTTCTTAATTTTCTTTTGTGATATTTCTTCTAATCCGTAATTAAGAATATTCACATTTTCTCGTTTACATTGAGGAGGCTGCATGATCTGGAGAAAGATAACTGTCATACAATCACAGAATCATGAATGTAATCAGCTGTGAAGTATATATATGTTATTACAAATATCCTTTCCAATATCCTAACAATAATCATATGGGAAAGCTTATGAAGAGTAGCTACCTGGTCAGCGTTACCTATTATCCATTTACATTACTTATAAAGATATGATTTCCCATCGGTTATGAATCCCCCCCCCCCCTTCACACACACAAACACAGATTTTTTTTTATTATTATTAAATATCATTTCAACATTTAATTCCGTTATTTTATAGTTTGTCCTTTTTTCTTGCTTTGATGTTAACCTTAATTAAGTATGAAAGAGGGGCAATGCCGATGTCGATAAAGACATGGTAATGATAAAAAATGTAAATATAATGATTATGATAATGATAAGTTCATATTGATATAGTTAATTATTATAAAGATTGAGGAAAAAGAAAGAAAACGAAAATCTAAAAAATAAGTAAACATACATATATGTATATGAATACACACACACGCATATATAATGGTTAAAGGATAGGAGAAAGACTCACGACAATCTGAGTTCGAGGGATCGAGTCCCGGCTGGCGCGTTGTTCCCCTGGACAAGGAACTCTCCTCGATTGCCTGCGGCCCACATTCGACATGTGGTTGGTGATAGCAAGAGCGTCCAACAGTAAAATCCCAACTTCATCTTTTATGATGGCTAATACGGTGCAAATGAGAGATGGCGCAGAACAGACCAAGTTGGAGGAACCGTATTCGAATGGCTGACCCTAATAGAGACTAAAGCAATAAAAAAAAAAAAAAAAAATGTGTGTATGGATGAAATATATGTATATATGCTCATCAAAATACACATTAATATATCATGTATTATATATATATATATATATATATATATATATATATATATATATATATATATATATACTTATACATTTATATATATATACATATATATATACTTATACATTTATGTATATATATACATATATATGTCTACATACATATATATATGTATGTAGATATATATATGTATATGTATGTATATACATATGTATACATATATATACATACATGTAATATATACATATATAGAGAAATATTCAATATATGTTTATATGTATATATACATATACATGTATATATATTATACATATATACACATATATACACACATTTGTATACGTCTTTCTCGATATATGTATATACATATATATATATATATATATATTATATATATATATATATAATATATGAAAATATATACATATAGATATATGTGTATATATATATACAAAAACACATTTATATGTGTATACAAAAATGTAGATAAGATAAATAAAATAAGTAGAATTGGCTGCAGTTTAATTTCCAACAAAAAAGGGTATCTTTTAGTTTTCAGCCTTTAACTCAAAACGTAAAAGGTTATAAATGAGCCTCGATATCTCCTACCATGCCCAATGTGATGTTTCTAAACATTTTGGATGATGAAACCGATCTCTAGCTCAAACACTAACAAAATTATGGCAGACTCATTTTTTCGTTAAAGTTTGGTTGTTCTGTTACAGGATAACACCCTAATGTGTATACAAATATATATATATATACATATATATGTAAGCATATGTTTATATATACATTGATATACACACACACCCTAATATATACATATATATGTATGTATGTACAAGTACATATATGTATATATTGTATATATACATATATAAACATATATATGTATACATACACACATATATACTTATATATGTATATATATGTATATATACACATATGTATATACTTCTATATGTATATATATATGCTTATATATAAATACACATGTATACATGTATATGTTTATATATTTATTTATCTTTATTCAGTCATATATATGTATGGATGTGTATGGATGTGTTATGCCTGCACATTCTGTGCGTATGTGTGTGCGCGTGTGTGTGTGTTCGCAAGATTGTGCACCTGTGCGTTTTAATGAATTCTCGAAAGATCAATCGACATGAAGAAACAAGTATAAACAGACACGGCATGCGTGACTGAAACGCCAAACGAAACATTATTTACAAATACCATATTATTTACAGTTCCAAGTGGAGACTATATAAAAAGCAAAGACTATATACACTTCGTTGTCATGCTCAGTGGGCAACGGGAAGCGGACATAGAAAGATGTACCTCATACGTAAGCATACTGAGGGAGTATATGCGTGAAGGAGACAAAGACAAAGTCAGAGACAAAGGCATAGACCCAAGGTATTAATTGAAATATATTTCTCAGGAATAATGGTCTCAGTGCTGGCGGTTCTTCTGCTGTCGTCCTCGATTTACGTGGATGCTGACGCCAGCCCGTATCCTGGAGGTAAAATATACGTTAAATATGTAGGCCTATTCAAGAATACATATGTATACGTAAATGAATACTTGTGTGTGTATATATGTATATATGTATTTATATGTATGGATGTATATACATGCATGCGCACATGCACAGAAACACACACATATATACATATATATATTTATATGTATATGTATACAAATATGAGTGTTGGTATGTGTTTATGCATATATATATGTATATATGTATGCATGTATGTATATACGTATATGTATTTCTATGTAGATATGTATTTATACTAATGGTGTACGTTTGTTATGACTCCTGTTGTTATCCCTATCCTAGGCCTGGAACGAGGTCGTCCCAAAGGCAAGTGACCTCTGAAAATGTAAGCACCTTTTGCTCGGTCATACTATTACAATTTTTGAATTAAAGTATCCGTGATATATATATATATATATATATATATATATATATATTTATTTATTTATTTATTTATTTATGAAATCAAACTCCTTTAAAAAGATCCTCCCATCTATAACACCATATCAACGCTTCCATATGTTATATTATTGTTCTTGAAGAGTATTCATATTGCTTTTCATTCACACACATCCAGGTGGAAGCCACTGAGCTACCGCCCACGTCCGTTCGGCCATCTTAGGAACGGTTGAAGAAGGGAAATTAAAGGACGGTGAGTGAAACTTCCCTTGGAAACCTTGCCTGAAGAAACCCTCTCGAAATTGCTGGGATCAGAGGTTTCAAATAAAGTCTTGTTACTAGGGACTTTGGGATTTTGTTTTCCTGTTCCTTTAGAAGGTTTGTTAATCTACGGAGTGATGACTGCTTATACTGAAACAATAGAGAGATGGATAGACAGGTAAATTGATTGGCGGAGAGATGAAAATAGAATGGAAAATTTATAGGATAGATAGATCTGATAGATAGATGGAATGATTCCGAACATAGATGGACACACTGGTAGATGGATGGATTAACAACTAGAAATAGATTATATGCTTATATATATATATATATATATATATATATATATATATATATATATATATATATATATATATATATATATATATATATATATATATATATATATATATATATAGCAATGCATACAATTACAGATATTCAGATCATATACAAGTGGCTTCTTTAAAATATGACTGAAAATTTCATTTCAGCCAGTGTGAAATGGTCATCCTATTACTTCAGTGTTTGACAATTTCGTCAGCTGATTATCCTTTTCAGAGTGTGGAAAATGGGTTCCTTCATATCTGCGAGTATTCTCTTTGCTTTTAATCTCTTTGGTGTAAGTTAATGTGCACGAAAACCAGAAACGCCTCAGTTGTGAGTGACTGGGAGTAAATGATATGAGACTGTCCTATGTATGTGCGCATGCATTCATGTATGTATGTACTGCATGTATTGTATTTAATTTATATAGATAAGTAAATATACACATACTTATACAACTGCAACACTTTCCCGTCGTGGTCACTGGCCATAACTCTACGGGATGTATGAGATATTCATGAGGTCGTCTCATAGGTTCGAATATTGGAATTAGTGGCTATGTTGGTGATTACGGAAAGAGGCCGAAGGTTCTGGACCGCAGCGAGAAGGTTCGGAAATTGTGCCCAGTTATTACTTATGTATGAAACACTTTTTGTGCGGAGCAGTGGATCGAAGCCTAGCCCTCTTCTAGATTGGTTGAATTATAATTTATTTTCATTTTATTTTCAACTTATTCCTTTCTCTTATTTTGTTTTACTCTTTAAAAATTTCTCTGTTATCTCTTTTTCTTTTTCTTATTCTTAATTTTCTTTGGTGATATTTCTTCTTATCCGTAATTAAGAAAATTCACACTTGCATTTTCTCGTTTACATTGAGGAGGCTGCATGATCTGGAGAAAGATAACTGTCATACAATCACAGAATCGTTAATGTAATCAGCTGTGAAGTATATATATGTTATTACAAATATCCTTTCCGATATCCTAGCAATAATCATATGTGAAAGCTTATGAAGAGTAGCTACCTGGTAAGCGTTACCTATTATCCATTTATATTACTTATAATGATTGTGAATTCCTTTCAGTTATGAATCCCCCCCCCCCTTCACACAAACAAACAAACACATAGATCTTTTTATGAACTATCAATTCAACATTTAATTCCGTTATTTTATTGTTTGTCCTTATTTTCTTACTTTGGAGTTTACCTTAATTAAGTATGAAATAGGGGCAATGCCGATGACGAAAAAGACATGGTAATGATAAAAGATGTAAAGATAATGATTATGATAATGATATTCATATTCATATAGATGCAGTTAATGATAATTAGAAAGATTAATTAAGGAAAAAGAAAGAAAACGAAAATTTAAAAAATAAGTAAACATACATATATGTATATGAATACACACATGTATATAATGGTTAAAGCAAAAGATTGAAAGACGACAATCTGAGTTCGAGGGATCGAGTCCCGGCTGGCGCGTTGTTCCCCTGGACAAGGAACTCTCCTCGATTGCCTGCGGCCCACATTCGACGTGTGGTTGGTGATAGCAAGAGCGTGCAACCGTAAAATCCCAACTTCATCTTTTATGATGCCTAATACGGTGCAAATGAGAGATGGCGCAGAACAGACCAAGTTGGAGGAACCGTATTCGAAGCCTGACCCTAATAGAGACTAAAGCAATGAAAAAAAAGAATGTGTGTATGGATGAATATATATATGTGCTCATCAAAATACACATTGATATATCGTGCATTTTTATATACATATATATACTTATACAATTATGTATATATATACATATATAAGTATACATATAAATATATATATATATATATATATATATATATATATATGTGTGTGTGTGTGTGTGTGTGTGTGTGTGTGTGTGTGTGTGTGTGTGTGTCTATGTATGTATGTATATACACAAATGGATACATATATATACATACATATAATATATATACATATATTGAGAGAAAGATTCAATATATTTTTATATGTATATATACATATACATGTATATATATTATACATTTATACACACATATATACACACATTTGTATATATCTTTCTCGATATATGTATATACTTATATATATACACATATATATATATGTATATATATATGAAAATATATACATATACAAATATGTGTGTGTATATATATATATATATATATATATATATATATATATATATATATATATACACATTTATATGTGTATATAAATATGTAGATAAGATAAATAAAATAAGATAAGAATTGGCTGCAGTTCAATTTCCAATAAAAAAGGGTATCTTTTAGTTTTCAGCCTCTAACTCAAAACGTAAAAGGTTATAAATGAGCCTCGATATCT
Source organism: Penaeus vannamei (assembly GCF_003789085.1). Classification (NCBI taxonomy): domain Eukaryota; kingdom Metazoa; phylum Arthropoda; class Malacostraca; order Decapoda; family Penaeidae; genus Penaeus; species Penaeus vannamei. The sequence continues at coordinate 178,027 of NW_020869093.1, read as the reverse complement.
CTTACCATGCCCAATGTGATGTTTCTAAACATTTTGGATGATGAAACCGATCTCTATCTCAAACACTAACAAAATTATGGCAGACTCCTTTTTTCGTTTAAGTTTGGTTGTTCTGTTACAGGATAACACCCTAATGTATACACAAATATATATATACATATATATGTATGCATATGTTTATATATACATTGATATACACACGCAGCCTAATGTATATACATATATATATGTATGTATGTATATATACATATTTGTATATATTTGTATATATACACATATATAAACATATATATGTATATATACACACATATATAATTATATATGTATATATATGTATATATACACATGTATATACTTCTATATGTATATATACATGCTTATATATAAATACACATGTATACATGTATGTTTATATATTTATCTTTATTCATTCATACATATGTATGGATGTGTATGGATGTGTTTGTTATGCCTGCACATTCTGTGCGTATGTGAGTGCGCGTGTGTGTGTTCGTAAGATTGTGCACCTGTGCGTTTTAATGAATTCTCCAAAGATCAATCGACATAAACAAACAAGTATAAACAGACACAGCATGCGTGACTGAAACGCCAAACGAAACATTATTTACAAATACCATATTATCTACAGTTCCAAGTGGAGACTATATAAAAAGCAGACTATATACACTTCCGTTCTCAAGCTCAGTGGGCAACGGGAAGCTGACATAGAAAGATGTACCTCAATACACGTAAGCATACTGAGGGAGTATATGCGTGAAGGAGACAAAGACAAAGTCAGAGACAGAAACATAGACAAAGATATTAATTCAAATTTATTTCTCAGGAATAATGGTCTCAGTGCTGGCGGTTCTTCTGCTGTCGTCCTCGGTTTACGTCGATGCTGACGCCAGCCCGTATCCTGGAGGTAAAATATACATTAAATATGTAGGCCTATTCATGAATACATATGTATACATAAATGAATACTTGTGTGTATATATATATGTATGTATGTATGTATATGTATGGATGTATATACATGCATGCGCACATGCACAGAAACATACACACATATATATATATATATATATATATATATATATATATATATATATATATATATATATATATTTATATGTATATGTATACAAATATGAGTGTTGGTATGTGTGTGTTCATGCATATATATATATATATATATATATATATATATATATATATATATATATATGTGTGTGTGTGTGTGTGTGTGTGTGTGTGTGTGTGTGTGTGTGTATGTATGTATGTATGTATGTACGTATATGTATTTCTATGTATATATGTATATATAATTATGGTGTACGTTTGTTTTGACTCTCTGTTGTTATCCCTATCCTAGGCCTGGAAGGACGTCGTCGTCCCAACGGCAAGGGACCTCGGAAAAAGTAAGCACCTTTTGTTCGGTCATACTATTGCACTTTTTGAATTAAAGTATCCGTGATATATATATATATATATATATATATATATATATATATATATATATATATGTATATATATATATATATATATGAAATCAAACCCCTTTGAAAAGATCCTCCCATCTATAACACCATATCAACGCTTCCATATGTTATATTATTGTTCTTGAACAGTATTCATGTTGCTTTTCATTCACACACATCCAGTGAGAAGCCACTGAGCTACCGCCCACGTCCGTTCAGCCAACTTAGGAACGGTTGAAGAAGGGAAATTAAAGGACGGTGAGTGAAACTTCCCTTGGAAACCTTGCCTGAAGAAACCCTCTCGAAATTGCTGGGATCAGAGGTTTCAAATAAAGTCTTGTTACTAGGGACTTTGGGATTTTGTTTTCCTGTTCCTTAAGTAGGTTTGTTAATCTACGGAGTGATGACTGCTTATACTAAAACAATAGAGAGATGGATAGACAGGTAAATTTATTGGCGGAGAGATGGAAATAGAATGGAAATTTTATAGAAGGATAGATAGAGCTGATAGATAGATGGAATGATTCCGAATATAGATGGACACACTGGTAGATGGATGGATTAACAACTAGAAATAGATTATATGCATATATATATAATCATATATACATATATATATATATATATATATATATATATATATATATATATATATATATATATATATATATATATAGCCATGCATACAAATACAGATATTCAGATCATATACAAGTGGCTTCTTTAAAATATGACTGAAAATTTCATGTCAGCCAGTGTGAAATGGTCATCCTATCACTTCAGTGTTTGACATTTTCGTCAGCTGATTATCCTTTTCAGAGCGTGGAAAATGGGTTCCTTCATATCTGCGAGTATTCTCTTTGCTTTTCATCTCTTTGATGTAATTTAATGTACACGAAAACCAGAAACGCCTCAGTTGTGAGTGACTGGGAGTAAATGATATGAGACTGTCCTATGTATGTGCGCATGCATTCATGTATGTATGTACTGCATGTACTGTATTTAATTTATATAGATAAGTAAATATACACATACTTATACAACTGCAACACTTTCCCGTCGTGGTCACTGGCCATAACTCTAAGGGATGTATGAGATATTCATGAGGTCGTCTCATAGGTTTGCATATTGGAATTAGTGGCTATGATGGTGATTACGGAAAGAGGCCGAAGGTTCTGGACCGCAGCGAGAAGGTTCGGAAATTGTGCCCAGTTATTACTTATGTATTAAACACTTTTTGTGCGGAGCAGTGGATCGAAGCCTAGCCCTCTTTTAGATTGGTTGAATTATAATTTATTTTCATTTTATTTTCAACTTATTCCTTTCTCTTATCTTGTTTAACTCTTTAAAAAATTCTCTGTTATCTCTTTTTCTTTTTCTTATTCTTAATTTTCTTTTGTGATATTTCTTCTTATCCGTAATTAAGAAAATTCACACTTGCATTTTCTCGTTTACATTGAGAAGGCTGCATGATCTGGAAGAAAGATAACTGTCATACAATCACAGAATCGTTAATGTAATCAGCTGTGAAGTATATATATGTTATTACAAATATCCTTTCCGATATCCTAGCAATAATCATATGTGAAAGCTTATGAAGAGTAGCTACCTGGTAAGCGTTACCTATTATCCATTTATATTACTTATAATGATTGTGAATTCCTTTCAGTTATGAATCCCCCCCCCCTTCACACAAACAAACAAAGACATAGATCTTATGAAATATCAATTCAACATTTAATTCCGTTATTTTATTGTTTGTCCTTATTTTCTTACTTTGGAGTTTACCTTAATTAAGTATGAAATAGGGGCAATGCCGATGACGAAAAAGACATGGTAATGATAAAAGATGTAAAGATAATGATTATGATAATGATATTCATATTCATATAGATGCAGTTAATGATAATTATAAAGATTAATTAGGAAAAAGAAAAAAAAAAAGTAAACATACATATATGTATATGAATACACACATGTATATAATGGTTAAAGCAAAAGATTGAAAGACGACAATCTGAGTTCGAGGGATCGAGTCCCGGCTGGCGCGTTGTTCCCCTGGACAAGGAACTCTCCTCGATTGCCTGCGGCCCACATTCGACGTGTGGTTGGTGATAGCAAGAGCGTGCAACCGTAAAATCCAACTTCATCTTTTATGATGCCTAATACGGTGCAATGAGAGATGGCGCAGAACAGACCAAGTTGGAGGAACCGTATTCGAATGGCTGACCCTAATAGAGACTAAAGCAATAAAAAAGAAAAAAATACACATTTATATATATACGTATTTTTATATACATATATACTTATGTGTGTGTCTATATATAATATATATATATATATATATATATATATATATATAATATATATATATATATATATATATTCATATATGTATATATGCATATATACCTATATATATATATTATATTATATATGTGTGTGTGTGTGTGTGTGTTGTATGGATATATAATATAATATAACATATCTTTACGCACATGGATATATCTTTCTCGATATATATACATTTATATATACAAATACACATTTATATGTGTGTATATAAATATTTATATAAAATAAATAGATGAAATAAAACAAGAGTTGTCTGCGGTTGAATTTCCAATAAAAAGATATATGTCTTTTAGTTTTCAACCCCTAACTCAAAACGTAAATGTTTTGTTTCTAAACTGACATCTAGCTCAAACATTGACAAAGTTATGGCAGACACGTTTTTTTTTCGCTAAAGTTTGGTTATTCTGTTATAGGATGACAACCTGGTATGTATAGAAATATATATATATATATATATATATATATATATATATATATATATATATATATATATATATATGTATGTATGTATGTATGTATGTATGCTGTTTTACATATACATGGATATACACACACCTAATGTATATACAAATCCATATATATACATATACATGTATATATGTATGTATGAATGTATTATATTTATATGTTTATTTATTTATTTATATTATATATATATATATATGTATATATATATATATATATATATATATATATATATATATATATATATATATATATATATATATATATATATCGCGCGTGTTGTGTGTGTATGTGTGTGTGTGTTTGTGTCTGCGTGTATGTATGTGTATGCGTGTGTGTGACCGTGTGTGTGTGTATGTGTGTTTGTCTTTGTAGGTTTAAGTGTGTATGTGTGTAAGTGTGTGTTTGTGAGTTAGTAAGAGTGTGTACCTGTGCGTTTAATGAATTCTCGAAAAATGAAGCGACATAAACAAACAGACACCTCATGCGTGACTGAAACCCCCAACGAAACATTATTTACGAATAAAGGCCATATTATTTATAGTTCCATGTAGAGACTGTACATAAAAAGCAAAGACACTATACACTTTCACAGTCTCTTTGCTTAAGAGTCATGCTTAGTGGGTAACGGGAAGCTGACATAGAAAGATGTATCTCAATACACGTAAGCATACTGAAGGTGTAAATGCGTGAAGGAGAGAATGAGAGAGTCACAGAGACAGAGACATAGGGCGTCTTCTGTACGCGTCATAAGAGTTGAATCCGGATTAAAGTTTATTCCAAACCCACAGTGCTTGCACAGATATAAGACACAGACGCAGACGCACCAGTCAATGCGATTATCAGAAAATCTGCTATTTTACATAGAAAAGCGGGTATGTGTGGTGACAATTAGCAGTCACCCTCTTTGAGTTTCATGTTACACACTAATGTTGATAACGATATGGTTGCTACAGAGAGAAAAAAAAAAAAAAAAAAAAAAAAAAAAAAAAAAAATATATATATATATTATATATATATTATATATATATATAATATATATATATACACATATACGATAGTATTATATCATTATGATATGTACTTGTACCATTACAAATAAATACATATAAATGGCTTCAAATACTCACTGAATTCTATAAGCAGCTGAACTAAAGGTGTCAAACAAAAGATACTCGTAACATCAGTTTATTTTCATGGGACAGTTTTGTCTCCGAGAGAAATTTCCACGCAATTTTAAAGTCATTGTAGTATAAAGATTCAGGAAGGTGGTACTTTGAATTTGAAATCGTGATGTTAGTAAAGCTTTCTTTTTTAGTCTATTGATATATTACATAAGTTGAGAGTGTATTTCAAACCTGGGTCTAATATTGCCTTTTGTGTATCTGTAAATTCTCTGTGGGATTTTCTTTTCATTTTTCTTTTCACTGTTGAGAGTTATATCTACAGTTTGAGTATCCCACAAGCTATAAAAATATATGTTGATGAATTTTCCCACATATCTTTAACATGAAAATGTCAGAATTTGTTTCATTATTGCCTATAATAAATGGTAATGGCAACTCAACTCTATCTTTTCTATGGAGTTGATGACGTTATTACGTATCAATAAATGATTGGTGGGATTAACTAGCTTGTTCTGCACATGTACTGGATTTAATTTTAAGCTTGGTGTGTATGCCATGCGCATACACAGTGGTGAACTGGATTAAACTTTAATACTGGATTAACGCTTATGACCCCTACAGAAGACGCCCACAGTCAGGGATAAGACATAAAGACAAACTCAGAGACAGAGGCAAAGTCAGTTAAAAGAGGCTGGCTGACAGAAATAGATATAAAAAGAGACAGAGAGACAGACAGAAAAACAAGCAAACCGACCGAGCCAAGGAAATAATAGAAATATATTTCTTACGAATAATGGTCTCACTGCTGGCGGTTCTTCTGCTGACGTCCACAGTCTACGTGGATGCTGAAGCCAGCCCGTATCCAGGAGGTAAAACATACATTAAATATGTAGGCCTATTCATGAATATATATACATTGCTATACATATATATACTTATATATATGCACACATATATACGTACATTTATATATATATATATATATATATATATATATATATAATATATTATATATATATATATGTATATAAATGTATGTATATGTGTGTACATATATAAGTATATATTTATATACATATATACACATAGAAATAAATATATGTATATGTATACACTCATACATATATATGTATATGTATAATATATGTAATATATTCATCATATATGTGTCTATATATGTATATATATATATATTATATATATATATATATATATATATATGTGTGTGTGTGTGTGTGTNAAGTTGTATTCTTTTTGATACTTGTAAATGGTATTTTCTTTAAGAATATTTATACAGATAGATTTTTAAATAATTTTAGTGAACAAATGTTAATTGTGATTCACATATCCAGCAGAGCATTTTGCATAGGTTATTAAAAATAAGCAACCTAACTGGCATCTATCGAACTCGAGTTGGCGGGCATTGAAGGGCTCAGGCGACGAAGCAGTGTCACGCATGCGCAGAAGCAGGGGGCTGAGCTAATTCTCGGCTAGATGATATGGCTCCGCCTCCACGAACTAAACGTCATGAGCCCGACGCGTCCGGCATCAAAACCCGGACGCGAAGAGTTCGCGTCAAGGGTTTGGAAAAAAAGGAGAAGACAGCCATAGAAAGATGTACCTCAATACACGTAAGCAAACTGAAGGTGTATATGTGTGAAGGAGAGAAATAGGGAGTCACAGAGACATCAGACATAGAGACAAACGCAGAAACAGACACAATCAGTTAAAAGAGAGGCAGGTGGACAGAAACAGAAATAAAAAAAAGACTAACTGACAGACAGAGAGACAAGCAAACCTACCAAGCCAGGGTAATAATTGAAATATATTTCTTAGGAATAATAGCCTCAGTGCTGGCGGTTCTTCTGCTGACGTCCTCGGTCTACGTGATGCTGACGCCAGCCCGTATCGTGGAGGTAGAATATACGTTAAATATGTAGGCCTATTCATGAATACATATACATAACTATACATATATATATATACATACATATATATATATATATATATATATATATATATATATATATATATTGTATATTTTCTTATATATATGTTTGCACACATATATACATACATTTATATGTATATATGTATATATATGGATATATATATATACATATATTAATAAACATATATGTATGTATATGTATATATATGTATATGTATATGTATATGCATCCATATGTGTGTGTGTTCATGTGTTTATGTATATATGTATATATGCATATATATGTGTGTATGGATGTATATATATACATGTATGTATGCACACACATACACATGCATATATGTATCTATATATGTGTGTGTGTGTGTGTGTGTGTGAGTGTGTGTGTGTGTGTTATATATATATATATGAATATATACATATATATATACATATATATATATATATATATATATATATATATATGTATATATATATGTATATATATTTGTATATATATTTGTATACATATGTATATATATATACCTATATATATGTATATATATATATTCATATATGTCTGTATGCACACACATACATACACACAAATATATCTCTCCATCCATGTGTGTGTGTGTGCGTGTGTATATATATATACATGTTTATATATACATATATCTCTATATATGTATAAAGAGAGAGAGAGATGTATATATGTATGTGTATGTATGTGTATATATATATATATATATATATATATATATATATATATATATATATATATGTCTATGTACGTATATATTTATTTATGTATGTATATGTATATATATTTGTATATATATGTATATATAAATATGTGTATATATATACAAAAACATTTATGCATATATGCATACATACATGCATATATATGTATATATAGACACATATATATACATATTTGCATATATATGTGTATATATAAATATACATATATTCATACGTATATTTATGCACGTGCGTGTGAATGTGTGTACATACATACACACATAATATATATATATATATATATATATATATATATATATATATATATATATATATATATATATATATATATGGCGTGTGCGTTTGTGTAATACATGCATACATATGTACATGTACATATGCCTATATGCATATATACATGTATATATATATATGTGTGTGTGTGTGTGTGTGTGTGTGTGTGTGTGTGTGTGTGTGTGTTTATATATATATACATATTTATGAATCTGTGTATAAACATGTGTGTATGTGTGTGTATTATGACTTCCTTTCGTTTGTTAACGCCTCTAATAATTCAAAACTGGGTCCTGAACGCCAAGGCGGCCGTGGTTGGCTTGGTGGTCGTCGTTGGCGTGGTGGTCGTCGTTGGCGTATTGGTCGTCGTTGGCGTGGTGGTCCTCGTTGGCGTGGTGGGCCTGGCGGTTTCAGAGTGGCAAATAGAAATAAGAACAACGTAAAAGTCAACTTTGTGATCATGTAAGCCCTTCCTTTTATACAAAGTTTTGTACTGTTTGAAAGTAGATACCCATGATACGATCATTTCATTTTTCGTCTAACATTTTTTTTTTTTTTTTTTTTGCTTTTCACTTTTTTTTTCTTTTTTTATGAACTATAAAATCAATATTTGTGAAAATATTCTCCAAATCATAACACAATACGTCATATTTTATATACTTCATATAACCATTGCCTTTATTCACACACGTCAAGGTTGGTTCCATCAAAACTACCATTTGCTCCCAGTAATGGTACTACTATTGA